>CM041521.1:8757974-8935474 GCA_023091065.1 Dianthus caryophyllus | reverse complement strand
AAAAAAAAAAAAAAAAATGAAAAAAGATAAAATGAAAAAAAAAAACAGAAAAATAAAAAAAAAAATCAAAAATACGAATAAAGTGAATCCCGGCTAGGTGAAAACCTGAAAGGGCGCCTAGGCAAAATTGGGATATGTGGCCGAGGGCGGAGTGAAACCACAAGGTGGGCACTCCGAGTAAAATGAAGAAACGAGTTGCGTGCCACGAGAGTAGAAGTGAGGAAAAAATGATGAAAGCTAGAGTGAAACCCGCAAGGGCGGGCACTCTAGGCAAAATGAGAGATTTAGGAAAAAATGTTCTAATACTTCCTATTTTACCGGCGTGGCGACATAAGAAGGGTGACAAAGAAGGACGGAAGGGTAGGTTAGAGGCTACGGTGTGGAGTAATCGCGGTGCACGAAGTTGCAGGTACCTCTCTTGCGATTGGGTTTGGATTTGTTGTACGGAGTAGAGGCGTATAGGAGCTCGCTTGTGTGGGTTGTATGTGTGTGTGACATTTGCCATTTGTCACGGGAGAACATTAGTAGCACAAGTGAGCGGGTTAGGATGGAGAAATAAGGGGCGTAGCGAGTCTTTTGTCATCATGTTTGCAAGGCATGTCGTTGGGTCGATGGGTATATATTTCCCAAATTTCGAGAGTTGTTGTGATATTAGGATGTGAGTTGAGTGTGGGTGGCTATCGCTAAGCCACTTGAGGGAGTAGGGAGAATTATGCGAGGTTTGTTTTGTTTAGGTTGATCCATCATACTTTCGAACTAGTGTTGTTTCGATTCGTAAAGTGTCCTTTGAGTTTACTCGAGGACGAGTAAAGGTTCAAGTGTGGGGGAATTTGATAAGACGGAGTTAGTCGTAGTTTAGATGACGATTTTAGGTATAGTTGAGGCGTTTAGAGGAGTGAATTAGAAGTGTTTTGACGTGATTCGTAGTTTTATTGATCAAACGATGTAATATGGTTTTTGGAATGATTTGGGTGTTTTAGTTGAATGACAATGGTTTTAAAGTGTGCGCCAAGCTCGAGACGAAGAAACCAAAGCAAGAATGAAGCAAGAGAAGATTGAGAAGAAGTGTTGAAAAATCGAGAATAGGTGCGCTACTAGCGCAGAAATGGCGCCACTGGCGCCCAAGAAGTCCCTCCTGCCGTGCCAATGCGCTACTAGCGCAGATCTGTGCGCTACTGGCGCACCTCTGATGTCCAGTCTATCGAGTTATTGCGCTACTAGCGCATATTTTGCGCCACTGGCGCATGCTAATCCGGATTTTGGAAATTTACTTTGTTTTATTTTTAATTTTCTTTTTAGGAAATATTTTTAGGAGATTCTTAGGGTTTTATTAAGGGGTTGTACGTTATTTTCATCATCATTACCTCTCTCATTAGTTTTTCATTAATTTCTTAATTAGTTTTCTCTCAAAAACTTGGTGATTTTCTCTAGATTATGTGTAGCTAAATCTCAAATTCTTGGTACGATCGATTAAAGCGTCGGTAAGTAATCCGTGAGACTATCTATTTCTCTACTTTTCTTAGAGTATTATTTGATTCCTTGTTCTTATTATTATTGATTTTAATCTTGATTAGGGTGTACAACTAATTAGGGTTATTATTAATTAATTTGCTAGATTTGATTATTGGCTCAGTTTGCTTTATTAATCTTATCGTGGTAGCAATTGTGATTGATTTATTGTACTCCGTTTGTCGTGAATTGATCATAAAAGGAATTGAATTTGTGATTCGAGTATTAACAGCGTTGTTAGTATTAGTCATCTTTATTGATCCTCGTGCTAATTCTTCTATAGACTTGAATTTGATATCGCGTGATTTGGGTTAGTCTTAGAAAGGGTAATTCAGGGCATCCGATTTGACCTAATTACTTATTAAAGAGGGAATACGTAAGTTAATATTTTTGAAAGGTATTAGCTTTCACAATAAAGTGCTCAAGTAAAGTGGTTTAATTGTTTTCTATGATCGGTGATTTTATCGTCTGCGGATATCGTATCGTGTCAAGGCCTTTCTCATATTTGTTTTCACACATCCTTTTATTATTGCTTTTACACTAGTTATTTTAGCTATCACTTAACCAAACCTTCCCCCCCAAACCTGTTACCGTTACTGTTTTACTCCGTATTATTGCATTCTTTACACTTTACTTTATTACAATTAGCCTATTTCTCTGTGGGATCGACCCTTACTTCCATTTTTACTACTTGTTTAGTATTTAGGATTTAAGTGATTATAAATTATAATTTGCGGCATACGACTTTTAGCCCGTCATCAGCACGATAAGCGTTTTTAGACTAATAAAGGATCATTCAGAATGAGCATATTCTCATTTCGAGCTTTGAAGTAATAACAGTGGTCGATATCTTATTGATCAATGATTTATTCAAATTATTAACTCTAAAGACGTCAAGTGTTATCATCATCAGAGGAGTAGACTACGTGACAAGCTCTAGTCGTATCACCTTATCAAAATAAATCCTACGAAACAATTAACTAATAGCTAGTGGTAAGCAGGTATCGAATCCACAGGGAGAGGGTAAAAACTATTAAACTCGCTAGACTCTAAGCTATTACGGGGTTTGTTTATCAAGTTGAAATTAAGACAACTAAGAATGCAATAACCTAAAGCTATACTTGAATATTAAAAAGGGTATTGGGTTCAAAGTGACAACAATTCAGGAGCTCAACCTTATAAGAAATAATGATCGAATGAAGCTATGCAGGTGATTAGGTATAAAATACGTTCTCTCGAATCAATATTAACCTTAAGCAGATTTGGCGGGCTCTCGCAACTTACTAAACCTAACTCATCAATTACGCGGAGTCTAGTTTCGATTAGGCTTTCGATCTTAAACCAAAACTACCAAAGTTCAATTCAATTTAGGCGTCCCTATATTCAATTGACAATAATAACGCGTAGGAAGAAGTCAACATACACAATTTCAATCGATTAAAGCAATTAAAACACGTTCCCAAATCAATTGTCACAAATCACCCTAAACCCTAATTGGAAAATTAGCTACTCATGATTAGGGCAAACAATAAATTGATTAAAGAATAAAGTAAGAGCATAATTACCAAAACTGAATGCTTGAATTAATAGTGCGGAGTACTGGCGGTTACAACAATTGATAGCAAATTCAACTAGAGTTTTGAAGTTTTCTAGAGAGGAAAAGTAAGGAATTCTAAAAAGCAGTAAAAACTGAATGAAAAAGAGATGTCTGACCTAATTCCCTACTTTCTAATTTATAATATTTCCTAAATCTCCCCCTAATAATAATAATAATAATAATAATAATAATAATAATAATAATAATAATAATAATAATAATAATAATAATAATAATAATAATAATAATAATAATAATAATAATAATAATAATAAAACAAATAAAACCGTCGAATAAAGAAACATAGGCCGGCCGAATCCGTAGCCCAAATTTTAAAGCGTAGAAATCTTCGTAAAAGTCAACAACACGACTAAGCCGGTCAGGTTTGACCAGCCGGCTCTTAAAAAAGGACCGGACTTCTTCTTGGGCCTCAGCATATTTCCTTTCTTGGGCCATTCTTCATAAATTCGGCCTAAGTCACTCCGTTTTGCTTCATTCCCGAGCTCCAATTCCGCCTTGACTTTTGGGTTTCCGTCTTAAACTCCATTTTTCAGCTCAAATGCACGGAAATGCTAAAAATTCCTGCAAACCATAGAAAAACACCAAAAGCGCTACTCGAGCGAATATGTGAGAACAAAATGGCCCTAAAGGGCGCATTTTGACAATAAAAAGCAGCTCGGGACAGGAGTAAAAACATATAAAAATAACAGATATCACTACGTTGTACTATTATTCCTTAACCATGGTTTTTCCCACTTGTTATTCCTGGCATAAAGTTTTAATGAGGCAACACTTCGCTTGTATTGACTGTTATTATATTATGATTATTGCTTTTAGATAATGGACATTCAAGGGGAGTGTTATGAAATATGTGTGGCCATTATCAGGTTATCGTATCCCTTCACGAAAGGTTACGAATTATCTTGTTCGTGTACTATAAATATACGTAGTTGTCAATGTATTGTAGACATTTGATTATCAATATACTCTCTCCCATTATTCTCCTCATGCTTGTATATCGTTCTCAGCTCGACTCTTGTCCCATAGGATGTATGTTGTTCTGGGAATAAAATTCAAACCTTTTGAAGTGTACTGAATGTGGTGAGATAGATACAAGGTCAATCTAAAATTGACCCAAAAGCGAGTGGCTAAATAAGTTCTAACTTATTTTCTGCTTGGACCAAGGTTTCAACGACTATATGCTACCAAAAATATTGCCAGTCAAATGACATGGCATTCTGAAAGTCGTTCTGAAAATGAGACTATGTCAAATCCTAGTGACGGTGAAGGGTGGAAACATTTTGACAGTGTACATCCTGAATTTGCCTGTGAGTGTTGCAATGTCCGCTTAGGTCTATGCAGCGACGGGTTTTCTGCTTATGGTCGATTTCGAAAGCCTTACTCATGTTGACCTGTAATGGTCACTCCATATAACCTTCCTCCTTGGTTATGCATGAAGAAGCAGTTCATCTTTTTATTGTTGATAATTCTTGGTCCAAAAAACCCAAAGTCGAAAACGAATGTGTACTTGAAACCATTAATCAAGGAGTTGAAAGAGCTATGAAGAACGAGGTTGTATATTTATGATATTTCAATGAAACAAAATTTTTTAACTACGAGCAGCGTTAATTTTTCCTTCATATGGGATACTTTCTGGGTGAACCACACAAGGGCGTCTCGCATGCCCATATTGTCACTAGCAGCCACCTAAGTCTTTCTACCTTGAATGTAGTCGAAAAGTACGTTGGTTTGATGGTCATCGTCAGTTTTTGCCTATGGATCATCGATTTCGACCTGTTCAAATTTTAGGAAAGATCAACCAAATGAAAGTGATACAACCCCAACTTGGTTTTCTGGAGAAGAAGCGTGGGACATTGTGAAGCCATTGCCGACGGTTGTCGACTCGACCGATATTGTGCTGAAAACTTTGAAAGCTAAGAAGGATGGTTGGTGGAAGCGAAACATATTTTGGGGGCTTCCTTATTGGAAAACTTTGTTGGTTCGACATAATTTGGATGTCATGCATATTATGGGTGATTTCATAAAAGGGGACAGTCAAGGAATCGAGGATTTTATGGCCTAGTGGTCAGGACTGAGGTAACTTGAGCAGTAGGTCTCAGGTTCGATTCCCCCATTCCCTGTTGTAATGGTCTAGTGCCTATATTTGACCAAACAATAAGTCTTACTTAAGACGGGTTAAGTACTCTTCCACTTGCACATAAAAGACAAATCTATTACATTTATTCTATTCACTTGTTTTTTGTCCTATTTGTAATACTTGACCCGTTTTAATTTAAGATGAATATATCCGTCTTAAATAAGAATTTGGGTTGACCAAAAGGGACAGTTAAGCAAAGGACCAAATGAAAAGAAGTAACAAGTACAGTTTAGAAGGAGTGTGAATGACTGATTAGTAATGTGATGTGGAGAACGTTCGTTCCATGATTAAATTCTGGGGAGTTTGGTAAGATTGATGGGGTGAAGGCCGGGGTTCTAGAATACGAGACCTAAATAGTTTGTGTTAGGATTGACAAAACCCACAAGACGTAAGCATTATAAAAACGGTTATTTAATTAATACTCCATAATAATAAAATCAGATTATTTGTTAATGCTGTGATTATGACTTTCTCTTAATTAGTTTGGTTGCATGAAGTTACAGTAATTTAGTACTCCATGTAGTCTTTAGGGTTGGTGACCATTTTTTAACCACTCAAGTTACCCTTACATGCATGTAGGACCATCTACCCAACTATAATAGGGCCAAGTCAAATTTACGGCACTTAATATAAGGGTTGTTTAGTTTGCTGTAATATCTTCAACATTAAGCTCCTCACTTCCTCGTTACTATGTGTTGAAGATTGAGTTGATGATATAATCCATAATATTCTCCTATTTCAGTCATCTGTTTTATTGTTTTAATTACGTACAAATTTTATTTGAAGAACATAGATATCACCTAAATGAGTAGATAAATAATTTTAGATGATACTCGGAGGTATACATTTTAGTTTAATATAGAAACTATGGTGATTTCGTTCCAAAATAAAAGGTAAACAAATTACTGAATCAAAAGAAGAATAATCTCATTAAATAGAAAAATAAAACGGTTTTTCCCAACTGTACCCCTGTACTATTGGGTTTTCCCAACTGTACCCCTGCGTATATCGTATTCCCAACTGTACCCCTGAGTTTCTTTAATAACTCCAACTGTACCCCTGAGTTTCTTTAATTTACCCAAAATCATACCTGAAATTGAACAGAGGAAGGAAGGACTGCAAAAGTTCAACGATGAAGATGTTGCAACGACGATGAACTGCAAAAGTTCAATAGCAAAAGGAAGGAGATGAAGAGAACAGAGGAAGGAAGGTGAAAGGGTTTCAAAGGGTTTTAAAAAAAATTGATCAAAAGAAAGAAATGACGGTTAATAAATTGACTCAACTTCTAATTTACAACTAATCCTTCCACGTAGGCAAATTAGGCGCTCCACGTAGGCAAATTACGCATCCTAATTGGCATTTAACAGTGATAATTGACGACTTAAGCATAAATAGTTATGGTTGGGAGTAATTAAGGAAACTCAGGGGTACAGTTGAGAATACGATATACGCAGGGGTACAGTTGGGAAAACCCAATAGTACAGGGGTACAGTTGGGAAAAACCCAAAATAAAATAATAACTACGATCATCATCTCACTTTTTTGTGTAATTGTGTAAGTCTTAAATCTCAAATAATAATAGTATAGGTGAAATTTATTGCTTAAGGGACAAATTTTTTTTTTTTTCATATATGGTCAATTATTACCAATAAATTGATATGTACTACGGAGTATTAATTTAGATAGATATTTTAAAAATATAACTAAATTTGTAAAATTTTTGGTGATTCGACGATATAGACTGTGACCTTTAATGCTCACACTCTCGAGCCGAGTTTGGAATCTAGCATCGCTCTTAATAGTATACCATTAGTTTAGCAATTAGATTGGTGCTTGTCGTGTCATTAGATGGTCCTAAAAATCGATCTACAAACAAATGTAAAAATATACTCCATCCATTTTAATGGATTGTTAAAACATATTTTACATATATCCTCTCACGAAATAAAATAAATATAAGCAATTAACTTGAACGAATGAAATAGAAAAAAAAAATATAGACCAGTCTTCGAACATTTCAATCTTACAATTCCAAAAACTTTAGGGAGTACATACATAATAGGTTTAAAATACACTTGTAGTTTATATAAAAGCTTTTAAATTTGTCCAATGCATGCAAATGTTATCAAACACTCAAAGCTATATAAATATAACTATATAACCATATATATGAAAAGAAGTACGGAATACTATACTTAGGAAGTTGCATTAAAATAATTTGGGAATTAATTGGATGAAATCAGGTAATCATTTGTGTTGCGACGTTTGTGATTGGTTAACAAATGTTGGACATAATAGTAGTTAGATTTGGGTGAAAGGTGGTTGGACTATTGCATGGACGACATTCACGTCCAACACTTGATATTCCAAAAAAAACGAAAAAAAATATTAACAAAACAAAAGATAATTACTTCTATATATTTTGTTGGTACCTATACGTATGTATCCCCTTAAGAAATGAAATGGTGAATATTTTGTATACACATTCAGATATCATTTAATTCAATAAAAAAGATCAAATTAACTTATTTATTAACGGTAATTCTCCAGTGAGACAGAATTCACATTAAGTTAATGTGAGAAAAATGTACAAATTGCAGTTAAAAGAGTATAAATAAAACGGACTTATAATAATTTATTATAAATGTTGACTCACACAAGAATTTGTGATTTATTAATTACTTGTATATATTTTATCCAATCAGACACTAAAATTTCACCTGATTGAATTATATGAAATTAATCGAAAATGAACAAATTAAAGCATACTCTACCCATAATCAATATAACATAAATAGATCTAATTAACTTGATTCTACCAAATAATAAAGATCTAGTACTTCATTTTTATAATTACAACTAAAAGAGGTCTTTCATTTTCAAAACAAAAGACTGATAATAAATAAAAACATACGCATCGATAAGTAAGTATTTAGAGGATATATGATTATATGAAAGTAGTCAGTAGAAAACCGTCTATTTAAAGACTTACTCCGTATTAAACATATTATACGTATAAAAAAACATTGGCCGAATTCCAACATGTGTATATCAAACTTAATTAATTTACGTACAAACAAATATTGTTTGTCAAAAAGTTAGATGCTAAATTTTAGAAAAAACAACATAAAAAAGAAAATAGTAGAAAAGGTATGCTTCATCAACAAGACATATAGAAGTAAGTATTATATACAAATAAAAGTGAGTAAACATGATTAAACAGCCAAACTAAGAAGTGTCCTCAAAAAAGGATATATATTTAAGGGCATAGTCCCTACATATATACTTTGATCTTCCCCTTTTCATCATCTATCAGTTGCTTTCCACAACTACAAATAAATTCAAGTGGATTTATTCCTCAAATAATTATAATTATAATTATAATTATTATTAGGGTAATTAAGTAGCTAGTTATTATTGTCCTACATACGATACGATAACTTAGTAGTAATAATAATAATAATAATAATAATGGAGGAAAAGCTTCCTCCAGGGTTCAGGTTTCATCCAACAGACGAAGAATTAATAACATTTTATTTGTCGAAGAAGGTCTCTGATTTCGGTTTCACCTCCAAAGCCATGGCTGATGTTGATCTCAACAAATGCGAGCCTTGGGACCTTCCAGGTACGTACTTGTTAAATTAGCTGAGGGTTTGATTTCGGTTTTGATTTAGGTCTGTTTAATACTCCGTAATTGATCGATATCCATCATATTGAAGATATATTTAGTCATTACGTTAATATAAGAATTGGTACTTTCTAGGAAAATTAAATACACATAAAATATTTTTAACATTATATTTACGTGAATTTATCAAATTTACTTAATTAAAAAATTTAATTCATGCGGTATATCATTACTAAAAGTCACACAGATTACCTTTAAAACAAAGTTCAAACAAATTAATAATTTCTACTCCGTACTATTTTAACAAAATTATACAATCAAATAATGGGAATTTGAAAGAGATAAAAAAAAAAAAAATTGTTTCAAAATTGTAAGAATATGTTACACATATATACGAGTACATTAAATGACTCTAGATATAGATTTGCTAAGGTAATGTGACATTTCATAAAATACACTGTATATGCATCGACTTGAAAAACTAAAAAAATTCAGTATCGATAGTAAGCTCTCTCACTAAACCTGATTACAAATAATCCATAATTTTGTAATTTGTATAAAAATTTTCTACTAATGATTTTTTGTATAGAAAATCAAACAATTTCTAAATACTCTCTCTAATTTAGAAAGTTATTTACCTTCTTATTTTGGAAATCAACGTAAATTGATTGTTTTCTTTATTTATATAAAACACATATTTGATCAAAATTCGCTCCAAAATCATTTAGTCAAAACCCTTATAGTGGCCTTATCCTTCTAATGTGTTGATCATTTTGGATCAACATATTATAATATAAAAAAAATGTCAAATTGCACCCTTCCCCAAATAGAAATGTAGTTCTGATTTCTAATTAAATTATAAAATTGACACCTATAATTGTTAAAAGTAATTTAATAACAACAAAAGCACTTTTTAGTATTCATTTCGTTTTACGTTATTTACTCTATTTTATGTACAGAGAAATTATCTTAGGTTGTTTTTACCAAACATTATACGGAATAATTACTTTCAACTAAGGGCATGTTCTCTTCGTCTGAAATTTTCTGAACCAATCTTAAGTTTTCTGAATTTTTCTAAAGTTATCTGAAGTTTTCTGAAGTAATCTGAAGTTTTCTGAAGTTTTGAAATAATATGAAATTATAATTATTATTATTACAATTGTTATTATAAATACTTATCAAATATTAATGAAAATAAATGCTAAAATTTATTATTATTATTATTATTATTATTATTATTATTATTATTATTATTATTATTATTATTATTATTATTATTATTATTATTATTATTATTATTATTATTATTATTATTATTGGTATTATTATTAATATTATTATGGTAATTGTAATTGTTATTATATTTGCCACTTTTATTTATTTTTTTTAACGAGTTTCTTCGCCTAAATTTATCTTCTTTTAGAATTAGTAACTTAACTTTTTGTTTCATTTACGATAAACTTTGAGGATAACATTTGTAGTACCAAGAATATTCAAATCTCTATATGCATGCGCTTTTTTCACTAATATTTAAATACTAGAAAAATTTAGCAAGCAATATATATTTTAGCATTTATTTTCATTAATATTTGATAAGTATTTATAAAATTTTTATTAACGGTCTATATATTTAATTTGAACTAATTTTAATTTATGATTTGCTATAAAATGGTTTTGAATTGGTCTTATTTTTATTCAAATTATTATCAATATTATTATAATTATTATTCTTAATAATATTATTATCACTATTATTAATAACATTAATGTTATATATAACTTAGGTATTATTATTATTAGGTAATTTATTTATTTAGAAATCTGAAATTTTCTGAAGTAATCTGAAGTTGTCTGAAGTAATCTGAAGTTTTCTGAAGTTATCTGAAGTTTTCTTAAGTTATCTGAAGTTTTCTGAACCAGAGAAAAACTTAAGATGAGGTAAACAGGCCCTAACTTATCAGTTTGTCATTTTCAGCTAATTTTTCAACTACTTTTTCAATTAACTTTTCAGTTTCAGTTAGCTTTAAGTTTAACTAACTTTCAATTTTCAATATTCTTTTGAGCTAATTTTTTCAAACAAAACCTAAACAAATACTTTTTTTAGTTAAGATTTGGCTAACCTAATATATTTGTAGACTTATTAAAGAAGTGCTTAAACAATTATGCCATATAAAGGGTAGGAGTAAATTTAATCATAAAATGATAAAATCTAATATTATGTTATGATATTGCAATTTGCGGCCTTGTTGTGTCAGCTCAGCTAACTCCCAACGTCCAGCTGCATGTTAAGAAATATTGTTGATATAAGGCTGACTATGTAACAAGTTTTTCATTAGCTATTCATTACGTTATACGGAGTATACTCTATGGATATTAGCTGGTGTAAGTAACCTGCTTACGAAATAACGTTTTGGATGGGTATCATCCATATTACGATTTCAGTCAATCATAGTTTCTTTGGCTTTTACGGAATAATAATAATAATAATAATAATAATAATAATATTTGGTTAAAAGATTTTATTGAGCTCATTTCTAGAAAGCTGAGATATTTAATTGATAGCTCCGCTACTCCGTACTTTCTAAATTACGATAAGAATGCATTTAGGTACCATGAGAATGCGTTTGGGAACCATGATTTTATTTTAAAATTCGAATTTGAACAAAATGACTTGTTTGGTAAGCTCAATTATTTGGTTTAAATTTTATTCAAATCCAAAGATAATCCAGTTCTTCACAAAATTTGGTCATTATTTCAAATGATATCCCATATCATGTCATTTCAAAATTCTCTATTTTAAATGTTGAGTTTTAAATCCAAATTTTAAAATGAAATGCAGCTTCCCAAACGCCACCTAATTTCATTCTAAAATTCAGACTTGGACAAAATGACTTGTTTGGAAAAGTCAAGAATTTGGATTTGGATTTATATTTATAGGCAATTCAATGCTTAACAAAATTTAAGGACACCTCCTTACAATGATATTTCAAAATTCTCCATTTTAAAGGTTGAATTTTTAATCCAAATTGTAAAATTAAATTTAGGTTCACAAACACTGGATTTTAGGGTTAGTTGATTAAAAAGTCTTACATTAGTGTACACTTGTTCAATTAACGTTAGTAAGTCAATTTATATTTGCGCTAATTAAAAGTCATATATTGTGCTAATAGAGGATTATACTCCACATATATGTATGCAGCAAAGGCGTCGATGGGTGAAAAAGAGTGGTACTTCTTCAGCTTACGAGACCGAAAATACCCAACAGGGCTTAGAACTAATCGAGCCACGGAAGCGGGTTATTGGAAAACGACCGGAAAAGATAAAGAGATTTTTCGAGGCGGTATTCTTGTCGGAATGAAGAAAACATTGGTGTTCTACCGTGGTAGAGCTCCCAAAGGTGAGAAGACTAATTGGGTCATGCATGAATATAGGCTTGATTCCAAGCATTCTTTTAGACCCTCCAAGGTATACTATTTCTATTCTTCTAAGTTGTAATTTATTCTTTTAATATATGTATGTTTTTGATCTTTGATTAATATCCTATAATTATAGGGATAATTTATACGGAGTAATAGATATAACTAACTCATACCGAGTATATAAGAATCAGAGAAAAAATTAATTATTTGAACTTTCATTGTGAAATATAAAGGGAAATCGGTAATGGAGTTCTATCAGTTAAAAAAAAAAAAATCTTATTTCTTACGTTAAATTGTTTACATTTGTAGTATATGCTCTTATATAAAGGTAAACTATATACAGAGTATTTGATAAAGTGAATATTAAGATTAGGCCGAAAATTAAACTAAGAAGGATATAAATTTTAAAAAGGAAAATTGATAATGTGGAAATGTAATTGAGTTTGGAATAAGATATAACAGGGAGAACGAAGAATGAGCCGGGTTACTAAATTTTAAACTCTATGGTAAGTTTAAGAAAGTCACACACTTTCATCCAAAATATTAAATTGCAGTTAGTCAATGTTAAGATTAGTGTTAGGCAAAACCGATAGGGGAAAAAATAATCTAAGTAATAATTTAAGTAAAGAATAAATGTTTTCCAGATTCTCAAGTGAACATTTTTATAAAGGATAATGATAGGGCGTTATCAGGTGGTACTGAGTTTTGGTACGAATTTTTCATATAAAAAGTATCATACACAAGCAAGAGAAACCGGCAATTTACATTATGTGAGAGGGTGGCGTTCCCCACGTGGTAACGCCATTGCGCTTTCCGATAAACAAAGTAATCTAATACATTTATGTTGCATAATATGTAGGATGAATGGGTGGTATGTAGAGTATTCCAAAAGACAGCAGCAATGAAAAAACCACAACCAAGCTCACCATCACAAGACTCTCTTGATGATACAACCACTAACACTACTGAATTTGGTGACTTTGAGTTACCAAATATGAACACACTATCAAATTCTTCAACACAATTCCCTTATCAAACCTATCCAAATTACAATAACAATAATAACAATAACCTCAACTTAAATGGAAATAACAACATGAACTTGAATTTGAATTGGGCAAAAGACATGGCAAATAGTCTTACTACACCGCCGTTATCATCGTGGTCGTCTACATTACTCAGTCCAAACCTTAACAGCACCGTCAATTCGTTGTTGCTTAAGGCGTTACAGTTCAGAAATACTTATCAACCACGAGAAACTACGACGATGACTGATTATACGTATTTAGGGCAAGGGCTATTGCCACCTCTTGGAACTGAGCTAGGCTCGGATTTTCCATCATCGTCGACTGAGAAGGCAGTAGATGATCAGCCAATGTTGTCGCAAAGTGAACAACAAAACCCGGAACAACAGCAATTTCAGGATCAACCATTTAATTTGGACTCCATTTGGTAATGTAATGGTCGAAATAATTGTTAAGAGGGATCGATCTAACAACTCTGTAATTGTTCATAAGCTGAATTATTATTGTATGAAGATATGTAGTTATTGGAAGAGAGCTTTGGAAAGATTAAAGTAACATGGGCGAAGCCTAAGGATATGTAGTAAATTTCATCGTTAGAATTGTTGTATTTATTAGTTTTTTTTAAGCATTGTAATCATTTTATATAAATTATCCTTGTTCATATATGTTAATAACAATGTTATGTACTAAATTTGAACTTTTTCACAAAAGAGTGTTATTTGCAAAACAAATTAACAAAATAGGGTTCTCTCAAAACTTATTACGCTCTATGGGTCCACGTCATCGTTTTTATATTTTTTCCCGATTTTTGTCCAAGTCGCTGTCTGGGACAGCGGTTTCAGTTCCAAAAGTCGAAACCGCTGTCCCACACAGCGTTTTACTAAGATTTATTTTACCCACACATAATCTCTTCCTCCTTCCTCCTACCTCGTGCTCTATGTTGTCTTCTTTCTTGTACATATGCTCTTCCTTCACTCTTCTCTCTAACTTCTCCTTCTCCATAACAAAGATTCATCCCAAACATTATTCATCAGGGGCGTCTTAAGAAAGTCAGAGGCCCTGTGCTGCGCTAAAAATGAGGCCCTCAAAATAGTCAATTTTTTAAACATGAATTTAAAATTGAATTTTCAAATTTATAAATATTATGATGTCAATTCTTTTTATTCTACTAATAATATACACAAATAAAATATGTTCATTAATTCATTCGAAATAGTCAAAGTTTACTTGAAAATTAGTCTACTACGTATACAAGCCTTTCTTATAGTATGTGGGTGCTCGTAAAGCAAATATGTTGATCAAAAATTCATAATCAATCTTTTTCAACAAATTTTTGCAACTATGTAGAGTCCAAGGGCCCGACAATACTCTAGAGGGGGGGTGAATAGAGGATTGTACCTCTTAAAAATTTTGCAACGAAAAATAAATGCGTAAAATATAAATTGCGGAAAATAAATAACACAAGGATTTAACGTGGTTCGGCCCAATTGAAAAGCCTACATCCACCCCTTCTTCTTATTAATTATTTATCAAGAGCACCTACTCCGGCCTAGCTTACAACAAACAATTAATAAACACTAGAGACTAACCCTAATCCTAGTGTGAAGCCTTTCTTTTCAAACTCGAGAAATTAATCTCTAACAAGTTGAGTTTTCTCTTGTTACAAGTCTCTCAAACAAAATGAAATTACAATTCAATTGTCTAGAGAGTCTTATCGTAACTATGCACTTTTAGAAAATAAGATTTAAAAACAAAAGCACAAAGTTAAATTAGCTTTCAAAATCAAAGTAAATAAATTGCAAAAACACGAGTGAAGAACACGGTCCAAAAATTGAACAAAAACGTTTTGCAATGTAAAATTAAGATTGTATTTTGAAAAGCTTAGTTTGATTAAAAATGTATTGGAAGTATTAGAAATGTGTTGTATTGTGTTGGATGATTTTTAATCAAAATGTTGTAGAGTACTTATAGTACTCGTGTGACTCTAGGTCACAAAGAAAAGATAATATTATTTTTATTAAATAAAATAAAAGATAATATTACAATAGTATTGTTGTAGTATAAGACTTCCTCACAAAATATTTAGTTAGTTGTCAAAATATATTTAGGAAGATATTTAGTAATTACTTGATCTCCAAGAACGAATCTAGACATTTAATTCAACTAGGAGATGCAAGATATTATTATTAGATATTAGAAGATAATATTTTAGAAATCTATCTTTTATAAATATATAGTACATAACCGAAAATATGGTCATATACTTATCAAATATTTTCGGCCATAATGAAAAGATAGTAGATATAATTTTATCCAAAACATATTATCTTATAAAATCAATTTAGAAGAGAAGAATTATCATAAAAGATATTTTAAGGAATCATAATATATTACAAATACTTTGCACATCTTTTACAACTAGATTATCATATATTTTACTAAGTAAAATATATTCAAATCTAATTCTAAGATGAGTAAATATATTCTTAATATATCATAATAAAAATATAGAAAACTTTTAGCACAAGATAATTCTTAAGAAAATATTTCAGAAAATATTTATATAAAAGAAAAACGTTTTAAAGAAAAAACTGCTACAGCACTAATGTTAGAGTAACATGATATCATGTTAGGGTAACATTACTGCTGAGCTACGATTTTATAGTGCATAGCTTCGTTAAGTCACTTTACATGTTTCGTTCCTATAGTCTTGACTTGATACGAAGCTTGTCTTTAAACGTTCCATATCCTCTTCTTCTTTTCACTTCTTTTCGAGCTTAGATACCTACGCATCATGAACTCAAACATACAAACGAGTAGCATACGATAGAAATAAATAACTTGACAATATCAAAACTAAACGTGGAGTCAACAAATTCCCCCTTTTTGATGATGTCAAGTCCCCAAATGTCGTCTATGACATTCCTAAGATTTATTTCTAAGGTCGTTCCCCCTCAATCGAACATCGTCTCGAAAAGATGAGAGTCCACGAAAAGAAGATATATTTCACCTATCTTAAGCCAACCAAAACCGTTAGTGATATATAAAACAAAGCACTCGAGAGAGATTAACGATAAGAAACCAAGATAGTGAAATGAAACGAGGATAACGCAATCAAATCTTAGACGTCTTTTCCCCCTCTTGACTTCATCGAAAAGGAAAAGGACTAGAATAATATCAAGTCATAAGCACACATATGCAATATATAATGAAAACATACGAGTTTCATAAATTAAAAGCAACAATAACAGCCGACATTATTCCAAAATACGCAAACGAAAGCAAATTAAGTCTTTTGGCCATATAAGACCAAACAAAACAGAAACAGAAATAGCAAACGAGATTAGCGTTTCAAAAGATGGATCCTAAAGCAAACTGATGATTAGATGGTTGATAAATGGGGCAGTTTCGGCTTAATGACAACCCAAAAAATGACTAAAACTACGCACAAACGACCATGGCGACTAGACGTGGTGGTTAAGCTCCAATAGGTACACAGTCCTATTGACCTTCTCTGTAATGGCACGAAGTCTATCCACGATCTCCACAAGCCTTTGAGAGGGAGGATTTGCATGTGCCTTAAACAACTCCACGAGCTGTTTAACATTCTCAGTCAAGGTATTTCCACGAGCGTTTACCTCGTTGAGATCTTCGCGGATGTGGCCTACATGTTCCTGCATTCGCCCCACTTTGTAATCAACACTCCAAAGTGATTTCATTATATCATCTTTGGACTTTTCAAGTTCCTCGGCAAACACTTTAAGTTTCTCATCAACATCCACGGGCTCAGGTTTCACCTGTGCTCCTCCCGCAGCGACCTTACCAGCCAACTCCTCGAACTTACTCATCATCTTGGTCTCGAAACCCTCCAATCTAGACATCACTAAAGCCTGCAACTCACCTAGAATTTCTTCCGTTCTCCCAACATCGAGTCTCACATTCACTGGTGCACTTGGCTCACCCACTTTCTCCTTCCCAGGTCGTTGTCTTGGGACATGAACTACGTCCACGCCCTCCAAATTCATTCGTCGAAGCAACAAATCATTCATAACTTCAGAGAGGCGAGTGATAGTGTTTTTACTCACTACCCCTTAAGTTTCAACAACTCGACACCACATACTATACGGAACAACCAAAGTAGGAGAAATGCGAAGTGGTGAGCTTCTCCAATTGAGCACTAATGTGAGAAAAGATCAAAAGTGGCAAGTTCACACGATCACCGTTGAGAAGATGATACAGTAGACGGATCTCATGTGCGTCAACACGCTGAGTACCACCCTTCTTAGGGAGGATGGTGGCATGAACACAGTTTATAAGAAAACGAGCTAATGGACTTATTTTAGAAACCAATACCTCGTCATTTGCTTTTGCCTCGGAATCAAAGAAATTCTTATAACTCAACTGTTCTGCATCATTTAACCCGCTCCATTTAGCACCTGAAATCACTTCGACTCCTTCACAAGGGAGTCCCCAAGCTTCACCAAACTCTTCCATGGTGATTTTAATAGCCTTATCACCGAAGTTAGCACATAACACTCTGTTTTCCACACGCAATGTAGCCCAAAATTGAGCAACTTGAACTGGGTACATTACGTGTGACCCATCCAAAAGTTCCTGCCAGCCTTGAAATACAAGAATATCACTAAAATCCTTCAAATTTTCGACTTCGTCATACCATGCAATCGGGTAAACACGACTTGAGTGAAGTGGATACCGAAGAATCAAGCAAGCGCGAAAGAGTTCCTTGAGTTTCAGCCTTGTGTCCTCAACAGCTTCGAGAACAGTCTTGTTCTCAGCAAGTACCATCTCCACATGAGAAGCATACGAAGGTTGAGACTCAGTTTTGACTCTCTTACCACTTGATTCTCCATCAGACGAAACAGGGGATGCTGGGCGCGATGATTCAGAAGACGAAACGACCACAGACGCCGCCCTAGTCTTCATGGTACGTTTGGGTGTCGCGTTAGTTTTCTTGGGAGGCATGGTTTTTGGGATTTTTGGTTTTGAAATTTGAAGATGATTGTGATGTAAAAGAAAAAGAAAGAGTGGTAAAAGGAGGGAGTTTAATCGGTGGTAGGTGAGAGGAGGAGAGAGGAGTTTAAATAGGGTGTAAGTTTTGAGGGAGATTGAGTGGTGGTAAATAAAAGTGACGTGAGGAGGGGGTTAAAAGGTGAGATATGGTAAGATATTGTAGGATATTGTAAGGTAATTATTATCATTATTGGGTAACATATGTAGTGTAGGATAATAATATGTGATATAATAATATTTGGTAGTAGTTGTATAGGATACAAATAATAGGAAATATTATTATAGGAGGAATCAAATAATAATTTGATTTAGGATAGACCTTATGGTAAGTCTAGTTTTATTAGGATGTTATGATAGACTAAGATCTTATTTTACTAGGGCTAGGATTATACCATAATATATGTAAAAATAATCTCATTAGGAGAGCATAAATCTATGGAAATTATTTATGCTAGATACAAAAAGAATTTGTTCTAATTGTGGAGTAATGAGATTGAAACATATGGTATAGGATAATCAAAGGAATAAAATAAGGATATCATTGAGCTCATAAAAATAAAACTAGAATGTATCAAAATTAAAGCATATAGAATTTCACAACTTAATACGGACACAGTCACAAATCCAAAACTAGTCAATCATACGAGGGACATACACGGCCAAACAATTAATCACCATTAACCAAGCTAATTTCAAGACGTAATTTCTCAAAACGTTCCCTAGCTAAGGGTTTTGTAAAAATATCAGCTTTTTGATCTTCGGTTGGACAAAAGATTAGTTCAATATTACCTTTTTCTACATGATCTCTCAAAAAGTGATGACGAATATCGATGTGTTTGGTCCGAGAATGCATGGCCGGGTTCTTAGATATAGCTATGGTACTAATATTATCGCAATAAATAGGTACGCTTTCGAAAACTACCCCATAATCATATAATTGTTGTTTAAGCCAAAGTAGTTGAGAACATACCAAAGATGCTGCAATATACTCACTTTCCGTTGTAGATAATGCAACCGTAGCTTGTTTCTTTGAACCCCATGATACTATGCCCGATCCTAGAAAAGTAGCCGTCCCCGAAGTGCTTTTTCGATCAATAGAGCACCCTCCATAATCCGCATCTGAATAACCTTTAAGATCAAAATTGTCATACATAGGATAAAACAAATATAAATGCATTGTACCAATTAAGTATCTTAAAATACGCTTGACTGCCACAAGATGGGATTCCTTAGGGTTTGCTTGAAACCTAGCACAAACACAAACACTTTGCATAATATCGGGTCGACTAGCCGTGAGATATAAAAGAGACCCTATCATGCCTCGGTATACGGTCTCATCTACGGCCTTTCCATCTTCATCCTTGTCCAATTTTGTAGTTGTGGCCATTGGTGTGGAGATAACCTTACCATTCTCCATACCAAACTTCTTGAGCAACTCCTTAATGTATTTCTGTTGATGTACCATTATACCTTCCTTAGTTTGCTTGATTTGTAGACCTAAGAAGAAACTTAATTCTCCCATCATACTCATTTCAAATTCGGATTGCATTAGGTCTGAAAAATCACTACACAAACTTTCATTAGTAGCAATCAAAATAATATCATCAACATAAACTTGAACAATTAAAATATCTGTCCCCTTGGTTTTCAAAAATAAGGTTTTATCGACAGAGCCACGTTTGAAATCATTTTTAAGTAAAAACTGAGATAAACGATCATACCAAGCCCTAGGGGCTTGTTTTAAACCATAAAGAGCTTTGTCGAGATAATAAACATGATTTGGAAATTCATTATCTTGAAAACCTGGGGGTTGCTCAACATATACTTCCTCTTTCAAATAGCCATTAAGAAAGGCGGTCTTAACATCCATTTGATAGAGTTTAAATCCTTTGTGAGCGGCAAAGGCAATTAGTAATCTAATCGCTTCTAAACGGGCTACCGGTGCGAAGGTTTCGTCAAAATCAATGCCTTCTTGTTGGTTATAGCCTTGCACCACTAGCCTTGCCTTATTCCTCACAATGGCGCCCGAATCGTCAAGTTTGTTTCTAAAAACCCAACGAGTACCAATAACCTTACGATTCGGAGGCCTAGGAACCAAGTGCCAAACTTTGTTTTTCTCAAATTGTCGTAACTCATCTTGCATTGCAACTATCCAATCGGAATCGGTTAGTGCAACTTTGATGTTGTTAGGTTCAATTGTAGAGAGAAACGAATTTAGCACACAATAATTGTTCATGATGGACTTACGCGTTTGTATACCTTTGTTGTAGTCACTAAGTATCGCATCCGTGGGGTGAGAACTTTGGTGTTTCCATTTCTTGGTCGTTATTGGAACGTTTTTAGGATTTTCATCTGATGTTACTCTAACGGCAGAAGATGATGTTACCCTAACGTCATCTGTAACATCAGATGTTCCCCCTGAATTCAAGCTGGATGTTGCTGTTGATGTTACCTTAACATCTACTTCCAAGGAATCTTTCGAGGAGTCTTTGGAGTTAGATGTCGAGATGTCATCAGTATTATCCTTGTTTTGAATTTCGTCCAAGTTTGACGTTTGAGCCTTTTCAGCGTCGGTTCCAATAATTGGTTTCTCATCGTTTTCGTCTTCTAACTCAGGTAAGTCTTTACGAGCAAGCCAGAAATCTGGATCTTCCTCTTCTTCCAAGTCTTCTCCTTCATATTGTTCGAGAGTGTCGTTTTCATCAAACACGACATGTATACTTTCTTCCACGCACATAGTTCGCTTGTTGTACACACGATATGCCTTGCTATGATTGGAATAACCCAAGAGAACACCTTCATCACTACGAGGATCAAACTTTCCCAATCTATTTTTACCATTATTATGTATAAAACATTTACTTCCAAAACATCTTAGATGGGATATGTTTGGTTTTCTTCCTCTGAGTAGTTCGTAAGGGGTTTTCTTCAAGATTGGTCTAATCATAGCACGGTTGTGTATGTAACATGCGGTATTGACGGCTTCTGCCCAAAAGTTTCTAGGCAAGCCACTAAAAAGTAGCATGGTGCGTGACATGTCTTCTATGGTTCGATTCATCCTTTCGACTACCCCATTTTGTTGAGGAGTTCTAGGGGCCGAAAAGTTGTGATCGATACCATGCTCTCGACAATATTCAATGAAGGCTTGATTATCGAACTCGGTACCATGATCCGTCCGAATAGATATGAGATTATGCGAATACTTGTTTTGAGCTAATTTTATCAAGCACACAAATTCATCAAAAGTATGATCTTTGGAGCTTAAGAAAATTGGCCAAACAAATCTCGAATAATCGTCTACTAATACAAAGACGTATCTAGCACCGGCTCTACTACTAACCCTCATTGGTCCACATAAATCCATGTGAACTAACTCAAGTGGCTTGGAAGTGCTTACCATGTTTTTAGACTTAAACGATGATCTCACGTGTTTACACCGTACACACGTGCCACACAATTTATTGGTGTCAAACTTTACGGAGGGAAGTCCTTCAACAAGTTCCAACCTCTTCAATCTTTTCAAGCAATGTGTGTTGATATGGCCGAATCTCTTATGCCATATCGAATGTTCGTTTGTGACCGCACTCATACACGTGAAGGATATAGAAGGAATACTTTCTATGTCAACGACATAGACATTATTCTTTCTTCTTCCTTCAAGTATAATGTGACTAGATCCTTCACGAAAGATACGACACACACTTGAATGAAACACAACTTTGTTCCCACGATCACACAATTGTGAGATACTTAGGAGGTTATGCTTAAGTCCTTGAACAAGTAATACATTGTCAATGGAATGTGTTTTGGAGATTCCGACACGACCAATTCCGATTGTTTTCCCTTTGCCGTTGTCTCCAAACGTTACACTTCCACCTTCATAAGTTTCAAGTGAGAGGAACTTGCTTTTATCTCCCGTCATGTGTCTCGAGCAACCACGGTGGCTGTACCATTGGTTGCTCCCTCTCACTTCTTCCTACAAAGATCACTTTTGAGATTTAGGTACCCACACAAAGTTGGGTCCTCTCCTATTAGTTACCTCGGGAAGTAAATCTTTACGAATCCAAACACGTTTAACAACATATTTACGTTTATTATTATAATACATATTAGGATCAAAAGATTCATACTTCTTTTTAGTGGATTCATGATTTTTAGATTTAGGTTTGTTATCGTGACTAGATTTGACATAATCTTTATTCTTCTTATGATGCATAACACGTTTTTTGCAAGTATTAACATAATGACCCGTTTTTCCACAAAAATTACAAATTTTATATTCGGGAAGACCAACATATTGTCTTTTGCGAAAATCACGGTTAGTGGGTTCATTCATTTTCTTAACGTGTTCTACGCGACATCTAGTTTGATAACCTAAACCTTCTTTATGGTGTCGATTAGATTGTTGAGTTAAAAAGTTAAGAACTTCTTGACTAGCATCCCATTTTTTACTAACATTGAAAGCTTCTTTTAACCGTTCATTAAGTTCTTCTTTTTCTTTACTCAACTTTTCACAATTATTACACGACTCGACCTCTACACTTATGGTGGATTCCTTTTTACTCAATTCGGATTGAAGCTCAACAATTTTCTTTATGAACGATGACTTCATAACTTTAAAAGCTGATTGTTGTTGAATAAGTTCATTAGTAAGGTTGTTTACTTGGTTATCTAACAACTTAACTTTTTCTTCAAGTTCATGATTTTGTTCAACACATGATGATGTTACTGTAACATCTTCCAAAGCTGGCATATCCTCTTCAGACGTTAGGTTAACCTCATCTAGGGTTTCCTCTATCTGGTCAGATGTTGGAGTAACATCGATGGAGGTACATCAACTTCAGGTGATGGTATGGTAACATCATCTCGTGTTAGACTAACATCACCGAACGAACTTTCAGAATTTTCAGAGTTTATGGACGATTTATCATCTTCGGAAGCGTAATCAGAGTCAAGGTTATACTTGCTTCGATCGAAGTTTGGTGTAGGTTCAACATATGTGTCAAAGCTTTGCTTTGAACCATTTGGTGAACTTACGTTCTTCTTAGAGCGAAGTTTTTTAACCTTTTCACTCAAAGAACAATTATCATCTTCAAGGTTTTTAATATAAGTTTCTTGATTAACACAAGTATTATAAACACCTTCAAAGATTTCTAAAATTCTATCCTTAGACATCTTTAAAAACTTATTCTTACATTTATCGAAAGTTACCTCAATCTCTTCATCCGAATTTGCTTTTCCCATTAAACACAAGTCTTTGTAAGATCTACCTTTTGTTGCTTCTATACCATACGTATTTAGGCATACGTTTGCTTCTTCTTCTTCCTCGATTTCTTCATCCGTGTCTAGCTCGAGTTCTCCCCAACCTTCGGAAGCTAACATAGCCGTTTTATACGTTTTCTTGGCTTTCTCACGTTTGGCTTTGTCTTTGATTTTTGTCCAAGTAGGACAATCTTTGATGATGTGAGTAGTCTCTCCACACTTGTAACAACCCTTGTTTGATTTTTTTGTCTTAAAGGGTTTAAAACTTTTGCTCGTATTTTTTGAAGAATTAAAACCAAATTTATTATTGTTAAACCTTTTGACAAATAATCCTATTTCATCATCCGACTTCTCATCATCACTGGACTCAGCTTGAAGAGCTATCCCTTTATTTTTGATTGGTTCTATGTGTCCTTTGTTGAGTGTTAACTCATGGGCCATCAAGGATCCAATCAAGTTTTCATAGGAAAGAGTGGATAGATCTTTAGCCTCCTCTATCGCAGTGATTTTGGGTTGCCATTTATCGGTTAGACTACGAAGGATCTTATTAACTTGATCCTCGGTAGTGTAAACTTTGCCTAAATTTTTTAACTCATTGATTATACTAGTAAATCGATCGATCAGACATGTCACTGATGTTTTCATTTTTCTCCATATGAAACATCTCGTACTGATGAGTTAATAAATTTTGCCGACATTTTTTAACTTGGGATGTTCCTTCATAGGTAGCCTCAAGACCATCCCAAATCTCTTTAGCACTAGCAGATGATGAAAAACGATTAGAAATTTCTTTGGTTAAACCTCTTTGTAACATGGTTAATGCTTTGAAATTCTTTTGAGCAATTTTAAAATCTTTTTCATCATAGTCATCTTCTTGCTTTTCAGTTTTCTCATCCGTAGAGAGTATAGCAATGGGTCCTCTGACTATGATTCTCCAACATTCAAAATCAACTCCTTTTATATGATTTTTCATTTGATTTTTCCAATGACTATAATCCTTGCCATCGAAAATAGGATATTTTATCGTGTCACTAGAATCCATTTTTTTAAAAAAAAAAAAAACAACTAGGCCGAAAGTTTTGAAAAAGAAATAAAACTTGAAATAACGAAACTAGAGTATTGGATCACCTCTTCAGCGGTAAAGCTATCAAGAGCACAAGGCTCTGATGCCAATTGTAGAGTCCAAGGGCCCGACAATACTCTAGAGGGGGGGTGAATAGAGGATTGTACCTCTTAAAAATTTTGCAACGAAAAATAAATGCGTAAAATATAAATTGCGGAAAATAAATAACACAAGGATTTAACGTGGTTCGGCCCAATTGAAAAGCCTACATCCACCCCTTCTTCTTATTAATTATTTATCAAGAGCACCTACTCCGGCCTAGCTTACAACAAACAATTAATAAACACTAGAGACTAACCCTAATCCTAGTGTGAAGCCTTTCTTTTCAAACTCGAGAAATTAATCTCTAACAAGTTGAGTTTTCTCTTGTTACAAGTCTCTCAAACAAAATGAAATTACAATTCAATTGTCTAGAGAGTCTTATCGTAACTATGCACTTTTAGAAAATAAGATTTAAAAACAAAAGCACAAAGTTAAATTAGCTTTCAAAATCAAAGTAAATAAATTGCAAAAACACGAGTGAAGAACACGGTCCAAAAATTGAACAAAAACGTTTTGCAATGTAAAATTAAGATTGTATTTTGAAAAGCTTAGTTTGATTAAAAATGTATTGGAAGTATTAGAAATGTGTTGTATTGTGTTGGATGATTTTTAATCAAAATGTTGTAGAGTACTTATAGTACTCGTGTGACTCTAGGTCACAAAGAAAAGATAATATTATTTTTATTAAATAAAATAAAAGATAATATTACAATAGTATTGTTGTAGTATAAGACTTCCTCACAAAATATTTAGTTAGTTGTCAAAATATATTTAGGAAGATATTTAGTAATTACTTGATCTCCAAGAACGAACCTAGACATTTAATTCAACTAGGAGATGCAAGATATTATTATTAGATATTAGAAGATAATATTTTAGAAATCTATCTTTTATAAATATATAGTACATAACCGAAAATATGGTCATATACTTATCAAATATTTTCGGCCATAATGAAAAGATAGTAGATATAATTTTATCCAAAACATATTATCTTATAAAATCAATTTAGAAGAGAAGAATTATCATAAAAGATATTTTAAGGAATCATAATATATTACAAATACTTTGCACATCTTTTACAACTAGATTATCATATATTTTACTAAGTAAAATATATTCAAATCTAATTCTAAGATGAGTAAATATATTCTTAATATATCATAATAAAAATATAGAAAACTTTTAGCACAAGATAATTCTTAAGAAAATATTTCAGAAAATATTTATATAAAAGAAAAACGTTTTAAAGAAAAAACTGCTACAGCACTAATGTTAGAGTAACATGATATCATGTTAGGGTAACATTACTGCTGAGCTACGATTTTATAGTGCATAGCTTCGTTAAGTCACTTTACATGTTTCGTTCCTATAGTCTTGACTTGATACGAAGCTTGTCTTTAAACGTTCCATATCCTCTTCTTCTTTTCACTTCTTTTCGAGCTTAGATACCTACGCATCATGAACTCAAACATACAAACGAGTAGCATACGATAGAAATAAATAACTTGACAATATCAAAACTAAACGTGGAGTCAACAAACTAGTCATGGTTAGGATGCAACTCCAACGATATAATTGCAAATTTGATCACCAAAGTCCAAAACCTTCATTAAAATACAACATATATTAGTCATCCACCTTCCAAATAAATCAAATATAAGAACTTGAAAAATAAATCAAACTAAAAATTTGGGCCTATCTTAGATGTCAGTATGAGATCAAATTAAACTATTGTTGCAAAACTAATCAAACCAAAACTTACAAATTTAGAAAAGAATATTTACCTTTTGTAAGATTGTTCTTCTCGATTTCAAATTTATGAGTGTAGTTTATTTCTTAGTAATTGAAACGTTTTTATGGAGTTACATTTGATCTAGATACAAATAAAAGAGAAGAGATTGAAGATACTATGTAAATTGGTATAAAAGAGAAGAGATTGAAGATACATAGTATATTCACGTTTTTATGTATATTGGTAGAAATTCCAACCAACATTTTTGGGAAAGAGAAATTAAAGGGTCATTAATTATTGATTTAGTGTGGAAATGTGAAACCAATGGAAGTAATTAAGGAAGCATTCCTAACGCCATTAGTTTCATTAATTGTTTTTTTTTTTTTTTTAGAAAGTCAGATTTCTTCTTTGGGCCAAATTTTGGAGGCCCTGTTCAATGGAACTGGGCTGCACAGGGTCTTAGCCGCCCCTGTTATTCATCAATCACCCCTCACCACCGTCACCCACCACACCTTCCTCCAAATCTCCACCTTACTCCGACAAACCCTCCCCTAACTCCCCCTCATCCTCCGGCGGCGGCGGCGACGATGGTGGAAAGTGGCCCAGGTCCGGAAATGACAATAGCCATAACAACGGCGGCGGTGACGGTGGTGGTGGTGGAATTTCGACAGGTGTTGTAGTGGGTATAGCAATTGTAGGTGTTGTAGTGTTGATTATAGTTTAAATTAGAAATTAATATATGAAATGTTTTATAATTGAATTAATTAGGATAAGAACAATTGATAGGGGTGATTGATGAATAATGTTGGGATGAATGATGGTGAAGCTTTGTTATGGAGAAGGAGAAGTTGAGAGAAGAGTGAAGGAAGAGCATATGTAAAAGAAAAAAGACAGCATAGAGCACGAGGTAGGAGGAAGGAGAAAGAGATTATGTGTGGCTGAAATAAATTTTAGTAAAACGCTGTGTGGGACAGCGGTTTCGACTTTTGGAACTGAAACCGCTGTCCCAGACAGCGACTTAGACAAAAATCGGGAAAAAAAAATATAAAAACGATGACGTGGACCCATAGAGCGTAATAAGTTTCGAGAGAACCCTATTTTGTTAATTTGTTTTGCAAATAACACTCTTTTGTGAAAAAGTTCCGTAAATTTTATGAAAAACATGTTTTCGTCTTTGGGTTAAAGATTTTTCCACGGTGTTTAACATATACTCCATCCATTCAACTCCACACTACACTTATCAATTTTTGCCACTATTCATCACTAACCATTTAAGTTCAAATATTTCTCGATATATAAGTGAAAATATATTCATGTGGGATCTTGTTTGATTCGTCTTTACAAGTACATAATTAAAATCTAAATTTCATATTTTTTGCAAAAACGTAACTAACGATATTTAATCCGCAAAAGTCGCGTTGGCAAATGTGAAAAAAAAAAGTGGTAGTGTGGAGTTGAATGGAGAGATAATTTTGATCGTAATTTTCTCTATTTTTACAATTTTTTCTGGTCAAAAATATAATTTTATAAAATATTACTTTTGTAAGAAATGTAAATATTTTATTATCATACTAAATATAGTTTATACATTATTAGCTGTATGCAGTTAAAATTTTAAAACTTTGACTTTAGAAAACGATAAGGCAAATTCTCTTTTGTAAGGGGTTTAAAGAAAGGAATGGGAATCAAAGTAAATGATTAATTTTGTAAGTAATTGTTTGTGACAAATAAAAGGAATCAAATTCTTTCACTTACTCCAAATCCCTCTAGATCTTTTCCCCTCACCACTAGGAAATGAGACTCCAATTCCCTCCGACACACTCTCACCCACCACCATCACTTGCCACCACAAAACTACGTGATTATGACTGTCACCACCTTGTCACTCTGCCAATTCTCGATGGTTGGTCGGGTAAAGTAAAATGGATGTATATTTGAGTTTTGATCTTTCTTTTGATAAAATAACCAAACAACTAACTAAATTTAGAATAATTACATTCTTTTTTCAGTCTTTCTCTTTCATGATGTCATCTTCTTTCTCTTATACTCCGTACAAACCAAACGCCACCTAACATGTATTGAAAGACTTACCTTTTTCGAGTACAGTGCGCAAACAACTGAAAAAGTTAAGAGATCAGATTATAGTTTAACGGTATACTCATAAACTCATGAACCTTTAATTAAATAACATATAAAATATTCAAAACTCTAGTTTCATTTCTCTCTATTCTCCCTTCAAAAAATTATAATGCCTTAAAGTCACCATTTTTGGTGGTGATAAGCCACACAAAAATTTTCATTAACATTATTATGCATGTTTACAATTTTGATTTGGTCACTCATTAAAAGTTTTGTTCCCATTATCTATGGGTTTTATCTAAAAATTGACAATGGATGAGATATAGATAGGATAAAATTATACGGAGTATCTATCTCTATTTAATTTAGGGTATTATTCATTCATGTACATGTTTTACTCATTCATGTACACATTTTTCCATTTTATACCCTTTATATTTTATAACCTCTTTACTTTCTCTCTCTTTTCTCTCATCTTTTTTTTCTTGTACACTTTTTTTTTTTACTCACTTTTGTACACATCTTTACTCATTTTTGTACACTATTTTTACTTAATTTGATACACTTTTTTAAATTATTTTTTTAGTTAGTTATTTTATTAATTTTTAAATATTTTTTTTTATTAATTTAGTTTTTAAATTTATTTATTTATTTAAAAAGTATTTTTAGGACATATGCGAATAAAAATAAACGAAGTAATATATTAAAAACATAAAATATTTTATTGAAAATATTGAAATATATTTTAAAAATAAACCACTACGAAATATATAATTAATTCACTGAAAAAAAAAATTAAAAAAAAAAAAACATATTATATTAAAAAAAAAAAAAAAAAAAAAAAAAAAAAACCTATGCTGTACAGCACACCCACCCCCTACGTTACCCCCGTGGAAACCTAAGCACAAAACCACTGCACAACGCCGGACAGATTGGGTGTGGTTTATCACCGGCACCGACACGTACCACTACCGATGTCGACCTTACTCGTCTCTCATCGTCATGTTTTAACAATATACTCCGTATTATATCACCATTAACACCCAAAATAAATTCATGTTTATTGATAAACCGTTAAAATAAATGATATTTCAGTTGAATTATTCGCAAAACCGTTAAAATAATAAGATTTACCTCATGAAAGGGTAAATTATCCGTCATAATTGCTTGATTATAGTGAAATTATGCAATATAATTGTGAATATAAAAGAGAGGAAAAAGTGTAATTGAAAAGAGGTGAGGGGGTATTAAATGGAAAAATTAGGGTAAAAAGTGTACATGAATAAGTAATTGTGTACATGAATGAGTAATACCGTTAATTTATGGTCATTTATATTCCACCCTTATCCATTTATTATTTTTTCGTCGATCCATACCCTCCAGATAAAGCGGAAATCTGTTGGATATTTTTACATTCATAAAATTTAAACTCAATATATCGTAAAAAAAAATTTGGGTTGATAAAATTAATAGGAGTATCGGGATAATTAGTAATAGAAATCATCTATTACATATATGAGAGAAGAATAAAAAATTGAGAAAGTTTAATTATACTAACACAATGTACACCAAATAATTAGAACATAAATTAAGATTTAACATCGGTATATCGGTAACTAGTACGGAGACATTATTAGTATTAGTGACGCTAGATCTGTAGAGGGTTAAAATTACATTTATAATTAAAGTTTAATAGAGTTTTCAAAGTATTTTATTAGAACTTAAATTAATTATTACAATGTTTTAAAAAATTACTTACAACATTAATTAAGGATATCCAACGAGTGGTTAAATGATGTAGAACAATCTCTATGATCAAAGATTAAAAAAATGAATAACAACCCATCTTAATAATGAGTCAACGAATATCACGGGACAAAAAAGAAAATTAAAAAACTAATCACAATTAAAAGAAAAATTTTACAAAATATAAATGAAAATTTTAATGATTTGAATTAAAACACTAGTGCTAGATGTTATACGAAAAAGGAAAATGATATCTACAATGATAGAGAGAAATTTGAAAAAAAAAAAAAAAAAGTATAAGTAACCTATACATAAATAAATTTAAATATAACTAATTCAACCAATTTTAAAGTTTTCGTCGTCCACTGGATGGTGTAACCGGAGAAGAGTTTCCGCTTCCAGGTTTCTTCAAAGCTACAAAAGGACAATAAAACATAATACATAAATTAGTGTACTCCAATGCTAACAACAAACAGTTAAAAATATTGATATTTAGATAAAATTTAAAAAACAGTACCAGAAGTTGCTCTTAGAGTAGTTTTAACTTGTGATAGACGGGATGCCCCGGTTGGTGTCCTTGGAGACTGGGGGAGTCTTGTAGACGTTTTTGGCCTACAATAAGAAGCTTAATTTTCAGAGGTGATTCTAGGATTTCAAAATGGTGGATCGCAGCAGTAGTGAATCTACAAATTTTATTTTGAGGGGCATATTTTTCGATGTATTAACAATTTTTTTAGCAACTTAAGAAAAAAAAAAGTTTGAAAATCAATTGTCTTTACATATTGATTACTAGTGATATGAGTGTTAAAAACCATTTTGGGGTTTAAAAGGATTTCTAAAGTTAACTAATAAATTTTGGGGTTTGAAGTTAATTTTTGAAGTCATTTTTTTTTTTTTAAATGAAAAAGTTAATAAGAATTAAACTCATAACCTCTAGTCTGGAGGAATGTTATGAAGATTTCACCACTTTGCTAATTGGATATTATTGTTTATTGGACTTGGATTTAAGTATAACAAATTATTCTTTAATTTTTTTTTCTATTTTTTATTCAAACTATTAATTTTATCCGAAAAAGGCGTGGGTGCCATGGCACCCATGACACCCCCCCTTAAAAAGGCCAATGGTAATTGTGCATTAACATTGTATATTTAACACTCAGAACTTGCCAAATATGTAATAGCATTTTAACATTTTACATCTTAATGTACTGCTCCCTTCGATTTATTAGATTTTTATCATTTGATCAATATCTCCATCACAGAAAAAAATCAAATGATAAGAACCATGGTCAAATTTATTCAATCTTTCATACTCACTTATTTTCTCCATTCTTCATTAACTCTGCTAAAAATCCACGCTACTTATTCTCACCTTGAAGATACTCGCCTCACCGGCACTTGTACCATCCTCGTGTCCCCATCCATACACACTTTTTCTATATAAACTTACAAAATACTCCCTCCACTTTAATAAAATAAACTATAAAGAGATTGCACCAATTTTAAAAAATTTAATAAAGATAAGGATATATTTGGCAATTAGTGAAATATAGTTCACTTAAAAAACAAAAGTGCGTACTATTTTGGTAATACTAATATTCCATATTATATTGTTTGGTTACTCATCTAAAAAAATGGGAAGTCGCAAAAGCGATGAATTGAAAAAAATGTACGAGTAGTTTTTTGCCCATTTAATCTAAAAATGGAGGTAGTGCAATTTACCATGAATTGTAACTTTCTATAATATGTAGGAAGTTGCTTACCTACGCCTCCTAGGTAAAGTTAGGATTTGCACTTCTTACATTGGCAACCAAACGATTTTTGTGAATTCTCATGAAATTGCATGTGGGAATTAAATTCCCGTGAATTGCAAATTTTTATCGTAAAAACTGTCATTGACATTTTCATTGTAAAAAATAACTATATTTGAAAATGAGTTTTATTAATTTAAGGATTAATTGTTAAACATTACCTTTAAATAACAATTTTTGCAAACACCACCTTTAAAAAAAACACTTGTTAATTGACACCTTTAAAAAAATTGTCGACTATGACCTTTTTGGCCCGAGTTTGATTAACACTAACTAGTTTCCAACATTTGACTAACCGGACCTTGTAATTTATCTTTTTCTTCTCCATTTCGTTCGTCCCTCTAACCCTATATTTATTCCTCAAGCACAAATTTTTAACCCAAATTTCCCAAATACTTTCTATATTTATCCTCTCTTTATTTAGTGAAAAACAGAAGATTGTTTAGGGCAAAAGTTTGAAACTTTAAGGTATTTTAGTAGACCATGATGAAGGAATAAATGCCAATGGTTCTAATTGAAATTCAAAAATGAGTAAAAATGTGGAGATATTGAAGTGTTTTCGAATATGAGTATTGTTGTGGAAAGAGTAATGAATATATGAAGTTCATGGTATAATACATTAGAGTTTGTAGGATATATTCTTGATTTGAGAGATGTATTTACGACTTTGATTTCAAGATGAATTTGTGGGTTTGAGATCGAGATGTATTTTTAGGTTTGAAGGATGAATTTCTAGATTTAAACGATGATTAGTGGGTTTGAGGAGTGTATTTTTGGATTTGAGGTATGAAATTTAGTTTGAAGGAAGTAAGAAGAACAGAATGTACGTCCTCGGGTTAGTCAAACGTCGGAATTTGGTCAACAAAGCCCAAAAGCTCATTGCCGACAATTTTTTTTTTTTTAAAGGTGTCAACTAACAAGTTTTTTTTTAAGGGTGATGTTCTACAAAAGTCGCTTTTTAAATGTGGTGTTTGACGATTAATCCTTAATCGAACTTATAATAAATAAAAAAAGTGAGACTTTTTTAATATATGAGGAAGTATAAATAACTAAATTTAAAATAACCTAAAAAAGATTCACAAATACTTGTGCGAGATGGTCTCATAGTTAGTTTATTGTGAGACATCTACACAAGTGTTGGTTATTACTCCATACTTTTAGTATTATTTACTTCTACTTTTTTTTTCTTTGTCTAACCCTAATTTAGTGGGGGAACGGTTTATCATAAGACCCTATTGGAATTTGAAAAGGATTATGTGAACAAAACACTTTGGATTTATACGAGGGGTATGTGCGGGTTGGTGGACACATGCCGAGGGATGGAGCGAGTATCCCTGACGAGTGTGGAGGCGATTTTTTGTTGGTGAATGTAGGTACGAGGTACGCTTCCCCTGCCTTAGTGATAACCCTAACGTAACCATCATAACCAACCGCGCCATATACCCTGCTCTGCCCTCTTGACTGCCTACGTTACCCCACACCCACCATCCTATCTTCATTGACATGTTGGCTGTTACTCATTCTCTATGTTGAGTCCCTTTTTCACAGGTTGGTGGGCGATTATCCGTGCAGTGGGTACTTATGCTGCGACCACTGAATTAAATGAAATTTACCCACCGTTGTGTGTGAAAGGTTAATCTTATATGTCCGATGGTGAAATGGAAAGACATCTTAATTCAAGCTTACGAGATCTATCTCGCTCCAGTTATCACACAACACGTCGACATGGACATTCATTTCGTATGTGCCATGTTCATTTGCTCCATATTTAGTCTTACTCCAGCTAACAATAGTGTTACGTAAGGTTATCCTATGTGTTGCTCAATAAGTTGCGCTCTAATCATAACATAGAAAATTCAAAAGTCTTGCGCTTACGCTTACTGTTTGATAATCAGAAAGGCTCGTTAAATCTTAGCTCCCTCGTATATATATTTCTTATGTTCAATATTGCTCACTTGATGCAGAAAACTCAAAAGCCTTATGCTTGCTGTTTCTCATAAGACCTTAGCTCCCTTTGTATAAAATCTCATGTACATTTGTCTTAAAGATTAGCTTGTATTATAGGGCTTTGCCCTAATTCTCACTTGTATTCTCGATCATACATGTCGTCATGTGCATTGTGAACAGTCTGTGATCACTGGTTTGCCATATTAATAAATTCGAGAAACTTTTATGTTTACTTAGTGTATATACCACTGCGTCATTGTATACCTTAACAATTTACAATGTTCATGTTTTATGAACTATGACATTTGAGCTTTTCGAGCTGAGCTGATAAATAAAGCATTGATGTACACGAATGCGTACTTCTTATCTTCAAAATTAGTACTAATAGTTGATGGAAAAAGGATCGGTATGATATATCACAAAAGACATGTATCAGTGTGCAGAAAAAACCAATAATGACAGTTGAGATTACGTACTTTTCTTTGCGCTTTTCCGAATCTGAAGATCTGGAATGATCTGGTGAAACGTCAGTATCTGTTTCAAAAGCGAGACCACCATCAGATGTTTCGGCTAATCTATCATCAAGATAAGCATCATCCACACCAGTCAAATCGTCATCAATTGAAGTACCACCAGAAAGCTTGGATTGCCTGCTCGAAGAACTCGTTTGGACTTTTAAATCAGTCATTGACCTCGAGGGTCGTATTCCATCGTTCTCTGTTTCGTCTTGAACACTACCAGTTTCAAGATTATCTGATAAACCGTCAAAAGATTTATTATGAGTTCCTCCACGTCTTACACCAGATACTGTCGGGCTTTTCCGAGGACTACTTGTGAGAGCCCTAGCTGATGGAGATGAAGGTCCACCACCCTTTAAGGAACTACTACTTTGCGAGGATGATTCCGGTTTCAATGAACTTGTGATCCTTTTTAAAGACATACTCGGACTTCTAGGATCCTGAAGCAATCGTTCAATCTCCTCATCCTTCTTAGCCATTGCTTCTTTTAACGATGCCACCTGCAAGTTCCACATGAATTTGTGAGGACTCCGACCATTATACCCGGGGTCGTATCGTGTTCATGTCACATGTAAACGTGTTTACAATTTAACTCACATATACCTGATCCATGAGTTCCCTGGAATCTTTTCCGTCTTTGTTATTCCGTGCAGCACCCAACTCGACTCCAGATACCCTTTCAGCAAATTTTAATGTGCTTAAAGTTTCTGAATATGAACTCACATCAGGATTCATCTGAACAAACATAAGCGTCTTTGCCCGACCACCTAGAATGTTAAAGTTAAGCAATGAAGTAATGACTCATATAGTAAGTACCAAAACAAATTAACGAGTGAGACTACGAAAGAAAATTACCTAAAGATGTCTGAAGAACTTGAGTAAGCTTACTATTCCTATATGGTACATGAGGACTCTTTTGAGCAAGTGCAAAGATAACGTCTCCAAGAGACGACAATGATTTGTTGATATGTTGTGCTTCCTTTAGCCTATCTCCACTTACTTCAGACCTATCGATTCTCTCACTACCGGCAAGATCAACCAAGTGAAGACTACCATGTGTCGTTGCACCTGATTTTAACTCTGTTCCTTGTACATGGATGGTAACAATACTGCAAAATAACCGATGTTGAATGAACGGTGAAGTAGTTAGATAGTGAGATATTAAGTCCATTGAGTAGCATGTACAGACCTGTGAGATCGACTACTTCTTTGGTTCATTGCAGTGGCGCTTACAGACCTATTTGCTAGTCCTATATTCATTAATTCAATGACGTCTTCAGTCGATCTCACAGGATGCATGCTTGCATCAGGTACAGCGAGTCCGTGGGCTTGAGGGGTGGTCAAAATCCCAAGTGTGTGATAGTTACGGATAACAAAAATAAAAAAAAACGGCAACATAAGATTGAAACTAAAACTTGACGAAATCAAAATATAGAACATAATGTGCATGAGAACAATATGGAAATCAATATGCAAAAAGGATATTTCTTCTGTGAGCCATCACTAGAGAGTAAATCTCGAATTTGTTCATTGTATATTTCAATCATCTGAACTCCTATTTCATATGAAAAGAAATTCCTTCTGTCTTCTGAGACTTGAAATAGATCGTCTAAAGCACGATAGTTGACTCCCCAATCCTCTTTACTCGCATTATCAGGACCACTCTGTTATGAAATAACGACAAAATGAAATTGGTTCGCAGAGAAATCAATACAACCTACCACGGTTGCTATCAAGACTTTTACCATTGTGTAGGTTTTTCCTGAACCAGTCTGACCGTAAGCAAATATGCAAACATTGTATCCATCAAGAATCGTTCGTATCAATGGTTGCGTATCAGCGAAAACCTCAGCTGTCGAAAAGGAGGTTGCATACGTTAAAACATATATACAATTTCAAAATGAGTCAACGATAATTGAGATGATGAGCAAATATGAACCTTGAGTAGACTTAGGACCATAAACCTTATTGAATTTGAATGCCTTCGGAGAATCTTGAGGTCGAGAATGATTTGTGATAGTCAACTCTCCGTTTTCCCCAATCTCGTCTAAAATTGTTTGCTTCTTGTTCTCCCCAGGCTGGAATGGCCTTACTCGACAAAAAACTCTAATGTTACCTGCCAAATAAACGGTGATTTGGATTTAAAAAAATCAATTTTTACGCTTCCATAAGACAACAACGGAAAGATCAAGAATTATACCTTTTAGATCTTGAAGCTCATTATACAATTTTCGATTCTCATTTAGCACAATGTGATAGTTTTGAGCTGCTTTAGCAACATTTTTAAGCTTCATACCTAAATCAAAGAAAATTTAAATACAATAGTCCAATAGAATCTAGGCTATCCATAATGTGCAAACGAAGCATTCTCATCTTACCAACGTGATTTAGTTCGCGCAGATAGGTATTTTGTGTCTCTAACATTCCTTGCTTAATTGATACTGACGAACGTCTCAAATCCTAAGATTTAATTATTACAATCATAACAATTGAAATCAGCCTTCAAAGAAAATGAATAACCAAGAACTTTAAATTCGACAAATGTACCTCAAGTCCGGACATATGATGGTCCAAGAATTTTCGATAGATTTGCTCTTTATTGGTCCACATCTGACTTTTAGACTGAGAGTTCACCTCAAGTTCTTTCATCTTTACCTTTGAATCTTCTAACAACTGCTCTTGTTGCCGTAACTTTTTTTCAAGCTCATACTTCAGTTGTTTGGCTTCTGATTCCAGTTCTTGGAAGTGTAATTCGTGCTTTTTTTTAGCCGTTTCCAGCTCCTGCTTTAGCATCGAGACTTCCATGTTACTTTCCTCTTTAAGCCTTTTAAACTTTTCAGCCTCCTCCTCCTCAAACCGTTTCTTCTCCTCTTCAAACCGTTTCTTCTCCGCCATCTTTTGCTCAAGCCTTTTTTTCTCCTCCATCTCGTGCAGCTCAAGTCGTTTCTTCTCTTCCATCTCTTGCTGTGCAGCAGACCTTTTTTTCTCCATTTCCTGTTGCTCGAGCCGTTTCTTCTCCTCCAACTCCTTTTCTTCCAATTTCTTTGTCTCATGTTCCTCCAACATCTTCTTCTCATCTATCTTGCTTCTTTCAGACTAGTAAATAACAAAGTGACGAGAACAAACATTATGAATTTTTGCGGCAAATATCAAGTGATGAATATGGCATACTGCTTGTTTGCTTCACCATAAATTACAAATACAAGGTGAGTTAACTTCAAGACAATTTCAAGTTTACGAGTTGTCAAGATGTTTTGTTGCATTACTCGAGCTTTTATCAACAAAACAACTCGATACATTTTAACTTTTTGGGAGATAGCATTAACGTCACGATATCCAAGGACAACAAAAGCAACACAATATAATATGTCAATGAAAAGCGGGAGATGACAACTTATTCGTCAACATGGCCAAAATTAGTCCAAGAGCCAAGTATAACCTTGATAAGTATACCTTCAAATGCTGCAACTGGTTGAACACGATCTGTGAAAAATTTAATTCAGTTCAGTTCAGTTCAGAAAGGGGCGATATGCATCTGCATTTATAATGAATTGTTTAGTGAAATTCATTTTTATGTCAGATACCTCACTCTCCTCGCTTGTCCCTTTGGCAAGAGCTTCGAGAACCTTGATCCTCGACTGGTACTTTTCTTCACGTGCCTTAAAAAGATTGCTTTGCTATATATGGTAAAGAAAGTAATATTACTTAAATTTGGATGTTGAAACGAAGAAATATGTGCGACTAGAGAGCGCCAAAAAAAAAAAAAAACATTACTGTACGCAAGTGCTCTCCTTGAGTGGCTATCCGTCGCTCAATCTCCTGTACAACTTTTCTCAACAGGCATGCTACACGCTGAGACGAGCATAACAGAGAAAAGAAAACAACATAAAAATTAGATTATCTGTTGATAATATGCATCACTACAAATCCTACTGCAATGACGAAGATAGTTCTCGTGTTTTATTTTAGTAATACATCCCTTAAAAAAAAAGTTACGTAACATCACATAGAAATAAAAGATCTCAACATACTTGAGGTATTTCAGCATTCTTTCTCTCAATACTTTCATCGAGAATGCCATTTATCACACTCAAAAGAGATTGAGTTGGAGCGTTCTGCGCAAAAATAGAAAATGAATTATTTGGAGCGTTCGTAATACCAAGACTTGTTTATATAAAATACCTAGATTTATTCATAAAAAACCACTTAGATTTCTTCAGACAAAATACTTACATCTAAGCTATTTGACTTAATCATCTCTGATATTTTCGTTGCAGGAAGTTCTGAATACAATCCTTGTTTCATCTGAAACACTTCATGGAACTTATTTCCACCATGCAGTAGCATAGTTGGGGACTCTAAATCATAAGCCATAACGCAAGTCATATAGCATATAATTAAGTCAAAAGGCAACTTTATAATGCGACATAAACACTCGTATTAATATATTGATGTGATCGTTCAGTATGAAAGATTAATTTAACTTAAACAGCGAAATTCTTCTGTTAATAACAAAAAAAAGGATCCAAACCTGGTGATAGAAGACTGTATGAACGCTGAAATTTTAATTCTGACAAAGCCTGTATTCGTTCGTCCATAGTTCTATTTACCGGGCTACCGAATTGCCTCTTTGTAATGTCTTTAAGTGCTAAAAGACAGTCTAGGACAGGCTTCATAGATCCCTTCATTACAAACCAAAAATTAGAGAATTGGTAGAGCTACGGCTCCTGGACAGTGAATAAACAACGTACGACAATTTCATATTAAAAAAAAAAAAAGCAATAACGTCGACAACAAAACGTACCCGCTCCAAATCTATTATTTCGAAAGTTGGTAACCCCATCTCAGACATAACGGTAATAAACCGCTGAAATTTTCTTCTTCTAGATTCTGGTGATGAAATAGAATCATCTACCTACAAAAAAACGAGCACCTTCTTAAACAGTTGAAGTTACATACTATGATGTGGAATTGTGGATAATATCTGATGCGAGTAACAAAATGTAACATCTGAACTACCTCGTGATCAGGAGAACCGTATTTAAACTTCTGTAAAATCTGATGTAGTATGTCGCCATCTAATAAGGATGCTCGTAACTCCTCATCAGAAGCCTTTACCGACAGATAAAAATGAGGAACTGCAGAGTTTATCCACTCAACTAAGGCCATTCGTTGTTGCACTGCAGACGGAAAACAAGTTCATCAGAGTACATAATTTTATGGTCATGAGAAGTTTTGAGGAAGAAAATTCAGTTCCTTTACCCTTAGCATCAAAAGTTGGACTTGACGTCATTTCAAATGCGTTTCCTTTAACGTTGAACCTTGGGCTCGTGTTCATCTTGTTACGCGAAGTGTAAGACCTTCACATTGCTTTTATGTAGGCATTAATTAAATGGCGCTTTAGCTTATTGCAAAACGGAAGGACAAGTCATTTGTCGTCTTCTAGAAAGACACGCGAATACAAGTTTCTGTGCAGCTGTTATGACTCAAGATAGCAATTCCAAATTCCTGTCGACAAAAACTAAATAGTTAACGCTAATCATTCAAACATCCGTCATATGTACATACTCGTTAATCGTTATCTTCTAGAATCTTAATTCTAAAGTACGAATAACAGATTGTCCATTCCTGACCTGACTCGAGAATTGTAATTCGAATCAACCGGACCCAACCTAACCTTTGTTAGAATAGAATAATCTGAATATGACAAGAAATGTGAAATGATACGACGATCTTGAGCCTCTAACCATCAGTTTAAGCTTTTAATTGAGTTGTTCCCGACAGAGTAACCTTTTGGTTGGGTTAGTTCCTGATACCTAATCATATCTAAACCGTCCTGAGTACCGGACCAAATTCAAATAAACACGAAAAATTATCCGAGCAAAATTGACTCGACCCCGATCCAATACGAAGTACAACTAAATGGTTTATAGCCAACTTAAAACTAAGAATACAAATGTACATTCCCTCCCTACAAAATCAACATTTTGGCTACAAACTATTATAATCGCTACACGAAAATGTTCGTTTACCACATAAAATACAAATTACGGAGTATTTGTTAAGACGGTCTTATACTGGAAGACGGATTCATTTAAACATTTAGCCGAAAGATAAACAATTTATCTCGATAACTTGCCTTATTTACTTAGGAACTTGCACTCTTTACGTGATCATGTTTTTTTTTTTTCCAATATGAGCCACGGGGATAATATAACGAGGAGGGAAATCGAACCTGTGACCTATTGTCACGAGACCTCAACTTAACCGCTAGGCCAAGACATTCTCGGTACTTACGTTTATCAAACGTTTTGGCAGACATGATCATATGATTTCAATCGTTGCATACATAAAAGGTAAAATTACATTAACCCAAAACCAATCAACATGCATAAGAGAAATTACTTACGTGAAAAGATTTGAACTCTTTTTCTTTAAAGATAAAAATAATAATAAAAAAAGTTAAAAGAAATTAATGTTTGGTGTAGCAAAGAAGAAAAAATAAGGAAGAGAAGGAGAATAAGAGTTGATGAGCAGAGACGAGGTGAAGAAATGACAGGAATGTGAGGAGATGTTATATGGCATGCCTTTCTTCTAGGAATTTACCACAATTTTTTTACCATTGAATTCTATTATTGTTTTATTTCTCCTTTGTATTTTTTTTTTTTTTTTTTCTCTTTCTTTGGGATTAAATGATAAAATTGTCATGGTGTCTTTGAGAACAATTAAATAGAAATTGAACTTCGAAATCGAGTTAATTCTCATGTTAAATGGTAGAGCTGACAAATTTGACCCGACTCGATAGACTCGAAAATATTCTGATTCGAAATTGACCCGACTCGATGATGACTCGTAACTCGGCACGATCCGATAAATCAGTGACCCCAACTCGATCCAGACTCAACCCGATGACGACCCGACCCGGCATTGATCGGACTAAATTGATGATCCAGTAATTATTAAGCTTAACATTGATTAAATTGAAAGCAACTCGACAAAATTATTAAGCTTAACATTAATTATCAACATTGCGATAAAATCGCGCATACCCGATAATAACTTGACCTAAACCTGATCCAACCCGATACACAATTAAACCAAAATGATCTGACCCGATAACGACCTGAATCGAACTCGAATGAACCCGAAAATGCATTTCGGCCTAATATGTTCCAAACTCGACATGAACCCAGAGCAAATCCTCTGTCCCACTTCATGTCTCATTATTTCATATCTTTATTATACTAAACCACAGTTATCGCTGACATCATCAATGCCACATGTCGCGATTCTGTGCGTTTTTTTCCCGCCAAAACCTCATGCTTACATCATCCACCCTATTATATATTATTAAGTCTATATTCATTATCTATAATTATCATTACTCAATAATCATGTTCACACGATTTTTCACTTTTAATTTCTATTATGTATCTTTAATCTTTATTTTATATTTTTCAAAAAAATATTTATGCTAAACTAAATATTTGCTAATTTAATATTTTTTACTTTTCATTTTATTTTTTCTAATCAAAAATTAATGTTTTACCGAAATTTTGTACAATAATAAATGTTTTTTACTTTTCATTCTATTTTCTAATTTTAATAGTTTTTACTTTCATTCTGTTCAAAAATAATATTTTTTACTTTTTATTCTATGTACTTATTTTAATATTTTTTTTATTTTTCATTCTATTATAATATATGCACTTCATATATGTGTATTTAGAATTTATATTTGTTCGCCACTAAATTTACACTTGAATATCATACAAATTAACAATTTTCTTATATTTCAGTTGATTTATTACTTAGTATAATTTTATTAGTTAAAAACAATAATATCTATGGTTACCGTGCATTAATGCACGGGATCTAAACTAGTATAGTAATAAATCTCCCTTTTATATCATTATTTATCCACTAATTTTTTATAATTAATAAGGTTTATTATCACAAAGAGTAATGGACACCAAATGAGACACAAAAATGAGACAGGTAATCTCAATTGACCCGACTTGACCCGACTCAATCGCCCTGATTGTCACCTCTATGAAACTCTAAAAAATTGAATTAAAATTGACTCAATTCTATCTAAATTCTACGGAGTATCATAGTTTAATTTAAGGTCCCCTCAAATTTCCAAGTATAAAGTAGTCATTTTAACCCACACTTTCAATTTTGCACACTTACACTAAAAATATACTCTATAATTTTAAAAATACTTTTTAAAGAAATGATAAAATATGGTAGTAAGTTTGAAATTGATACTTAATCGTGTATGTAATTGTTAATTTACTCTTAATTTAATTATGGGTTTTTCTATGGTAGTATAGCGTCGAGGTTTTCCGTTTTCTATGTTGTACCCTTACCCTGTGTATACTTTATTTGCTTATAATAGTATTTAATTACACGTTAACCTGCCTAATTATATATTAGATGATTAAAAAATTACGCATAAAGTTATTTAATAATTTATGAAACAAACATTATCTTTTATGCTAAAAAAGTGTTATTAAGAGTGGATTTTGAAAATTTGTATGTACTAGGGTTATTTGGCGTTAATTGGTAAGAAAAGAAGTTAAACGAAAGACACTTGAAAGGAAAATAGATAAATGGGGTTTAGGGGTGGTTAATTTATAGAATAGATGTGAAATTCAGGGATACATTATATACAAATTTTAAAGTTTAGGGGCACAACATGAAATATATAAAAGGTAAGGGTGCAACTTAGAAAACAGAAAATCTCAATGGTACACCATCGAAAAACTCTTTAATTATTGATGACATTCAAAAAAAAAAAAAAAAAAAAAAAAAAAAAAAAAAAAGGTCTATTTGCGAGGGAATTTGCGACGGACAAAAAAATCAGTCGCAGAAATTCAAATTTGCGACGGAAAATAAATTTTGCGACGGATTGTTTTGGCGGGATGAGAATTTGATTTAGCGCCTTAAATTAGCGAGGGAATTCCGTTGCAAAAAAATTTACGACGAAAATTTTGAGAATTTGCGACAGAATTATTTAATTTTTATTTAATTTTTTTTTGCGACGGAATTCCGTCGCAGATTCTCAAAATTTATGTCACAACCTAGGTTCCGTCGCCAAAAAAAAAAAAAAAAAAAAAAAAAAAAAAAAAAAAACACTAAGGTCCTATATCGGTGACGAAAGTAAGTTGTATGATGTTTATATATTGTTGTTGTGAGTTAGTGTTTAAATGAAATGACGAAACTCATCAGATAATGTGGTGAACGATTTCGGAATAAATTATTTGAGATTTAAAAAAAAAAAAAAAAAAAAAACCGTCGGTTAACAAAAAAAAAAATTATTTTTTTTTGGGTTTTCCCATCTGTACCCTCGTACTTTTCACTTTTTCCACTTGTACCCCTGCGTTTGGCGTATTCCCAGCTGTACCCTTAAACTTCTAAAATTAGTCCCAACCGTAACCAAACTTGAATAATCCGTTAAATTTAGCCGTTAGTTTTGTTTTATACTCCGTATGAATTTTTACCCTTTTTATTTAGTTTTTTCTTTAATCTTTTCACATTAAACACCTTGTTTTTTATATTAGAGGGTAGAATAGGGTATTTAATGCGAAAAGATGCAGGAAAAAACTGAAAAAACAAGGTTGAAAGTTTATGTGAAACATAACTAACGGCTAAATTTAACGGTTTACTCTAGTTTGGTTACGGTTGGACTACGTTTATAAGTTTAAGAGTACAACTGTGAATACGCCAAATGCAGGGGTACAAGTGGGAAAAGCGAAAAGTACGAGGGTACAGATGGGAAAAACCCTTTTTTTTTTTTTTAGACTGAAATTTCTATCGTAAATTTTTTGCGACGGAAAATTCCCGTCGTAAATATTTTTTTTGTGAGAGGAGTCTGTCGCAAAATTATTATTTGCAACAAGTTTTAGCGACAGATGATTTCCGTCGCAAAGTCCATTTTGCGACGGATTTGACTGTTTTGCGACGAATTTTGGCCGTCGCAACACGCGAGTTTTTTTTTGGTAGTGATTTAACATTTTGACATTGAGCAATTCCTTTAAGAGTAGTTCTTGTGTAAGACTTAACTCACACTAATTTAGTGTGAGTCCTCTTACTCAACCACTTAAAAAAAATTTAAAAAACAAAAAAAAATACTAATAACTACCCCTCATGTGAGAGGACTCACGATAAGTTTATCGTAAGTCCCGTCTCACATGAGAATTAATGTTCCTTTAAAGACGTAAATTGGTCTTTTGAGTAGATTTGGCAAAATTAAAAACCATAAATAATAAATTAGATAGACTTCAAGTCTTCAACCATGGGTGATAGAGTGATAGACCGATAGGTAGATGAATTTGCACGGTCGAAGTTCTCAAGTTGGTTTCATAGTTTGTATCCATTGATAGTCGGTCAATAGAAAATAAGTGCCCTGTTTAGGGCTATTAAGAAAAAAAAACTTAAAATAAAATAAAATTCATATAGACCTGTTACGATCTGACCCGACCCGAAAATCGCCCGAAACCGATTTATAAATGACCCGAGTTTAGATAAACTCGGCCTTTTCGACCCCAACCCGAAATCTACCTGAACTCGAAAATAATGGGCCAAAACCCGACCAGTAGCAGGTCAACCCATTGGGTCAAGAAAAATATGTTCCATGATATAAAAAGTCGTTACCAATTTTAATTCACATGAAAATTTCATATTTCAAATCTGTTCTAAACATTTGACACCAAATAAATTACACATAATGAAAATTTTTAACTTAAAACATGAAAAATAAATGAGAAAAATAATTGTATATTAAGTCATTTAAATTGCGTTTCGTTGGACGTAACGTCTTTTCTTATGAAATATTGAAACTAAATACATAATAAATAAATGAGGAAAATGTGATTATCATAGAAAATATTAGTTAAGTTTAAAATTAGTTGTTTTACCCAAAAAAGTAAAAAAATAAATATTGATAAAAAGGCGTTAAACAACCCGTATTTTGGCTATAACCCGACCTGAAACCCTTATGCGTCCGACCCGTATATTACCCGAACCCTAAATACACCCGAGCGGAATAATATCTGAACCCGTATTTACCCGACATGTAAATGGCTCGCCAGACTCGTTTGACAGGTCTAATTCGTATGATTTTTGTATCCAATTAGTTATACACAAATTTTTATCATTGGTAGCCGTTCTATTGAAAATGTTAACCATTTTTATTTGTCACCATGTTTATACCTTTAGTAAAAAGTTTTCTTTTTTCTTTTTTTTTTCAATTTTTTTTTTTTTTTTTTTTAACTTATAATTTAGGTGAGATTCTAATGAAAGTTACTTATTATTTTTAGAGTAAATTACAAAATACCACCTTTTAAAATTGAAAATTTTCAAATTACCACCTTTTAAAACATTCTTTGTAAATTACCACCTTTTATAACGCTTTTCCACTCAAATTGCCACCTTCCTCCAATTCCGGTGAAAAAATAATCCGTTTTGCCCCCACTTTTCAGTGAATTATTTACAATTTGACTTTTTTGTGAGGGGAAAAAAAGTCAAACTGTAAACAAATGACTGAGACAGAGTAAATTATTTTTACACCGGAATTGGAGTAAGGTTGCAATTTGAGTGGAAAAGCATTATAAAAGGTGGTAATTTACAAAGAATGTTTTAAAAAGGTGGTAATTTGAAAATTTTCAATTTTAAAAGGTGGTATTTTGTAATTTACCCTTTTCCCTTATTTTTAAATAAGAAAAGTAAAAAAAGAATATAAGTACATAATACTCCAATATATTTGGTGTAACTTCTTTGGTTAAATATTTTATTTTTATTGGATTGAATAGCAAATACAGAGTAATACTCCCTCCTACCCATATCTATTGTCCCTTTTGCCCCAATTTCTTACCCATCAAAATGTCCCTTTTGCTTTTCCCCATGAATTATTTATTATTATCTACCCCCAACTCACCCAACTATTTACCCACTACCCATTACTTTTTATTATTCTATTCAACCCTCTCTCCTATTATCTTACCCCTACCCATTACTTTTTATTATTCTATTCAACCCCATAAATTTTCTACTTTATCCCAAAAGGGACAATAGATATGGGTAGGAGGGAGTAATATATTGAAAGTGATTTTGTTTCCTAACAAATGAGGGTCTCTCCAAATCTTTTTTTTTTTTTTTTTTTTTTTTTTTTTTTTTTTTTTTTAATTTTATCTTTTGAATCATCATAACAGAAGGGTACTCCCCAAATTTTCATTAGTTTTCTATTCATACTTCAATAATCAATATCAATATTATTTGTTAAAATATTTATAAAAATATAAAAAATAAACGAACATAAAAACAAGTTTGTGCATTTTTTATGCTGACTTATTTCCAATTAGAGCTCTTAAGAAGCTATTGATTTCCTTCCTATTTTCTCTATTTCTTTCTCTCTTTTCACTTTGCATGCAATCTTTTTTTTCTTTTTTTTTTTTTTCATGCAATTAATTTCACCAAGGTATCATTCTTTCTCTTCTTTCATTAATCATTATTTTATCTTCAAATTTTGAGTTTTCATTATTGTTTCATTATCATTCATACCAAAAACGAGTCTGTTTCTAATGCATAAAATGTGACTTATATATACGGCGTCTAATGATAGAATTTAAATGCATTAAATACCGGTCGTCTAACGTGTCAGATGGTCTGACTCGAGACTCGAAAATTCTAAGATAAAAATTGCAATAATTTTAATGCTTTCTTGAGTTCTTGTACTGTATTAAATTACTACCCTTATTTGTTTTTGATTTTTTGAGAATTATGAGACTGATTGCATTCTTTGTGTCATTCATCATGTGGGTTTTTAAGAGTTAATGCAGTAGTTTTGAATGATTTTTCTCATGGGTTTTGAATGACCTTTCTTCTATAATACTTTGATTTAACTACTATTTTCCTGCTTTACTCTTCTAGTAAGTGTACACTTATTTCACACAATTCATTATGTAAGGCCGTCGTCTTCTCGATTTGATCTTCGTGTTTTCGTGTTATATTTCTTCGTTGCTTCAATTTCTTGGTATTAATTTGGGTAATCTTTGTCGTTGTTACGATACTTTCTGTTTCTGATATCAGCGTAAATTTTGAAGGTGTCGTGTCTTGTTGAAATTTCAGGAGTTTTTCGGGTTTAGATTATTTTGGTAATTCTTCTATGAAGCAAATTCCGTTTATCATTTGTGATTTCCATCGTCAGACCTATAACAAAGATGATTTCGAGCAATGAAAAACAAAAGCTTTGCTCTGCACGCAAGCAAACTTCGAAACAAACAATTCGAGTTATTTACTCTGATCCCGATGCTACTGACAGTTCTGATGACGAAGAAGATCCAAGATGTTTTTCATATACAGACGTAAATGGTGTGAAGCAAATAGTTACTGTAATTTGTATTTCGAATTGTGAAGATAATGGGGGTAGGACGACTTGTATAGGCGGGAATAAACTGAAGGAGAAGCATCCAAACACCAATGATTCAAGGTTAATAAAGGGTTCAAGACCGTCCTCGAAATATCCAGGAGTTAGGAGACGGAAATGGGGAAGATACGCGGCTGAAATTCGTAATCCTTTTCTGGGTAATAAAAGGCAGTGGCTCGGAACCTTTGATACCGAGGAACAAGCCCATATTGCGTATCAGACAAGGAAACGTGAAATTGACGCTCTTTTAGAGTTAGAGAAGAGAAATAATCCCTCGGCTTTTCCTTCTGTTGCCTCTTCGTCTGGTAGTAGACATGGTTATCAAAAAAAGACGTGCCAAATTGATGTGTCTGCGCTTTCTGCTGCTGCATCTTCTGTCGCAACATCAGAAGTTGCCGCCATAGAAACTGTGTGCGCACATGCTGGGTCTGCTGTTGCCACATCAGAGAATACAAATGTGACATTTAAGCAGGCATCACCAGCATCCGTTCTCGACGTATCAGTTGCAAATACTGTCGCACATGATCCAACTGTTCTGATCGAAGCAGAGAATGACCAGAATGTGGAGCTGAATATCATAAATGAATCAGTAGACGACCCCTCGCTTTTTGCATCTGATTTCGAGTACTTGTTTGATGAACTTAGGGCAGATGATCTGCCGCTGTGTGATCTGAGTAGTGTCGGACTGACTGATTTGCCTTATTTCGATCTAGACATCACTAATGCTGACTTCAACTTCGTCGATGACTTGCTTGATTTAAGTCCCAGACGTGATTAATTTTCAAACAATTGCTTATGTGAATATATAGATCGATGTTCATTCGTTAAAAGGCAGAATGCGAAGTGCAGAACTCTGCAAATATGAAAAAAGGAGTTTGTTCCTTGACTCTTGTCGAATGTTGTCTGTTAATACAAGAAAGTTTTGCACTCTCGAGTTTTCGTTGATATGTGAAGTCCGGGAACATTGTTTTGTACATGAACTCAGAATTATGATTTTAATAGGAGTATATTAACTGCGAAATTGCGAACTAATCACTACTCACATGTAGTGGTGGCTAAGGGCCGGGCTCCGAAGTTGAAGCCCCGGGCACGGCCCTTGGAGGGAAGGGAAGGGCCTCCAAATGGTCAAACTTTAAAAGTGAAGCCCTAGCCTGTCCCTTAGGAGAGCCTGAGAGGGCCCTTTAAATTTATCTTCTTTTTTTTTTTTTTTTCTGGCGAGCCCGAGAGGGCCGGGCTCCAAAAATCGAGCACTAACTCGGCCCTTAAATTTGGCGGGTTGAAAGGACATGAAAGGGCCTGACCGGGCTCCAAAATACGGCCGTTAGAGCGGCCCGGGCCGGGCCGAGCCGGCCCGTGAAGATGACCACCTCTACTCACAAGTATACCTGGCAAAACAGACCGATCCTTTTGACCCGACCTGATAAGGCTAACCCGAGATCGAAAGTGACCAGATAATCGCAACCTGAAATTGACCTAAAACCCGAAATGACCCGACCCGCAATGTCTTGACCCGAAACCCGAATTGACCCGATACAAAGTACTCCTGGTTTCTTCAAATAACTACAAAATAACTTATTTTATATTATTTAATCAATTAGCATCAATTATATACATAAAAACCTAAAAAAGTAATCTTTTGACCTTTTTACCAAAATTCTGCTTTTTGACCCGAAATGGACCTGATGCGACCTAAATAGATTCGAACCCGAAATAGACCGAAACCCGAAATTACTCGACATAACCCGACCCGATCCAATACATCGATCAGACCCGAAATGACCCGATCCGAAATGACCCGATCCAGATTGATACGACCCAAACCCAACCCGATTGACCCGTTTACGAGGTCCACTAGTCACAAGTGTACTCTTATACAAACCTATGTTCGAATTGAATAGTTGATTAACATCTAGTGAAAATCATGTGGGTAAAACTTTGTAGTTTGCACTTTATTTTTAGGGTATTGATTTTTTTTTATACGGATTTTACTCACGTTGTATACTTTTTTCATTTTTTTTCCTTTCCTACCCTTTTTTACTCATTTGTATACAAAATCCTCTCTTTTGTTTTTCCTAATTTTTCTTAAACTAATTTCATACAATTATTTCAATTATAATCCTAAATTATTAACCTAAATTCGTCACCCGCCGCCGCCACCCACCACCTCCGGTCGTCACCCGCCGTCACCCGCAGCCTCCCGTTGCCGACAACCCCCAAAATCCCAAATTTATGTAAACCCTAATTTAATTTTTAACCTAAATTCATCAAAATTAATAATATTACTCATAATTTTATGAAATAGATTGAAATTAAATAAAAATTATTACTTTGTTGAATTGATTATCGAATTATAATTGAATTAATTGTATGAATTTAGAATTATAATTGAAATAATTTATGAAATTAGTTTAAGAAAAATTAGGAAAAACAAAAGAGAGGATTTTGTATACAAATGAGTAAAAAAGGGTAGAAAAGGGAAAAAAAATGAAAAAAGTATACAACGTGAGTAAAATCCGTATACAATTAATCATATTCGTCTATACTCCGTAGTCCGCATAGTAAGACTAGTTCATTAGTTATGATATCCATGCATTAATATGGTTTTTAAAATATATTTCCTCCATTCCATTTGATTCTATACATATTCTTTTTTCGGAAATTCCAATCAATTCTATACATTTCTATTTTGGTTCGTACTTTATTAAACTAAAAGACCTATATACCCTTCATTAATACCCCACCCAACTAACCCACTTGCAATGTCCTTTTTTAAAGAATAAAGTAGGGGTAGTTTGGTAATTCTATTGTCTACCCCACTTTATTTTCTTCTACCTTAATTACCGTGTTTTGGTCAAATGTATAGAATCAAACGGAATGGAGGAAGTATGGAATACTAATATTCAAATATTTCTCTAAAAGATATGGAGTACTATCATCATATCATATCTACAATGCAATCACCACAGGGACATGTGTCACACTGTGGTGATACATTGACTTTTCAAACTGGGACCCATTCATTTTGCTGCCTTTTAATTTAATTCCTATAGTAGCAGTTACATACTTAATACAATAAACAATAAATTACCTTAGCAGTAAATAGTATACAAAAAACAGGTTGGGATCATTTCGGATCACATGTCAAAATTTACGGGTCTTGACCCAAAAAAAAAGGTTGGGTTGAGTCGGTTTGCAAGTCGGGTCATATTTTGACTGGCCTAATTAACTACAATATATATTATTACTTGCATGATTACATTAAATCTATATGTTTCTAACATAATGTCGATAAAATGTGTTTTAGTATATACTTATATAAAACAATAACAATTCATATTGACGCATTATTTTATATAAAACATTCTCAATTTAGTGTTTTAATAAAATAATAAAACTTTCAACTATTGTTGCTTGAATTAATAATTTTTCTACTACAGTTACACGTGTACAAATTGAACAGGTTATATCAAATTTTAAAAACAATGTATAATAAACTTTCTCCTACAATTGCACGGGTACAAATTGGACGGGTTCACATTTATCAATGTTTTAAGTCGAGTAAATTGTTATATCATTTTGCTTAGCTAAATGAGTAATTTAATTATTATTTAAAATAGGATATCATGACTTATATACTACTGCAATTTGCACGGGTATAAAACCTATATATCCTTGCTTACGCATGTTCAACTTTATGTGGCTATTTCAAAAGCCATCATCACTAAAAAGGGTCTGAAAATTATAATTTACAATAGTGAAAAACAGTCTCAAATCGACAAACAACGTAGTTTATGAAGAAGTCTTTAAGATATTATAGTACCGTGTACCACCTTATTGTTGTATTATTTCCTTTTATCTTAATTTTAATTATGGTTGTTTGTCATATAATTTCGTTGTTTTAAGTTCTTTTCAGTGATGTATATATATACACAGTTGATTATTTTAAAAGACGTTATTTTACACCTATTAGACGCTAACTTTATTATTCGTACATTCTTACTTGAATTTTACAAACAACATACCCGTGCAATTTGCACGGGCATAAGACTATACCAAATGAGAGGGAGTACCATCTATTGTTGAATGTTTTTGGTTTATCTTAATTCTTTCTGTAATTTTTTGAATTTTTATATTACATATTTGATCATTTTAAAAGAGTCATTTATTAAATCCATTATATAACAACTTCATTATTCGAACGTTTTTACATAAATTTCATTAAAAAATATACCATGCCCGTGCAAATTGCACGAGCACAACATTAGTGTATTACGGAGTAAAACTCCCTCCATTTTAATGAGATGAGATAGTTTTATGGGTTCACTTTTTCTAAGGAGAAAAGTAGATCATGATACTGAATGAATGAAATGGAAGTAGTATTTTAATAATTAAACACGAGACTATATTCTTAATTTTTTTTTTTTCCCATATCGTAAAAAGAAGTGTCTTACATAGTAGCACACTCTCTGAGCCATACTTACAGTTTATATTCGAATATTCAAATAAATTTGTGTATTTGGCTTGTTGCTTGGCAAAACGACTACATTGTCCACAGTATCAATCGAATGGTCGTCCATCAAACCAGACCACATAAACACGCGGACCGGTTACCCACAAATCTCAGGACCAGGGACCTGGCTGGTTGAGAGGGAACCCGGACCGGACCGAGATTTTGGACCGGACCGACACTAATTAACTGAGAAAATACCCAGGCCCTAAAGCTCGCCCCGACTATGCCTAGCCTTGTTCTTGAAGATTTATTTTTGATCAAATGAATTCAACTTATTTAAACGGTAGATTTAATTTTGATAAATTAAATTGAACTTATTTAAATGAACTGTAATACGGTTTCGATTAAATTTGTTAAACTACTAGGTGAAATAATGCACGGGCTTTAGTTATGGACTTATAAATATGTACCCATTATACATATAGTATAAAACCGTTGATAGGAATAATTTCAACAAACTCTCATCTTTCAAATAATTTTAACCAAAATAATCTGAGAATAATTCCGCCAAAAAAAAAAAATAAAAAAAAAATAATCCGAGAATAACTATTAGAAAACAATTCTAATAATCTACTTTAGCCAATTTTAATTGGCTCTAACATTTAAAAAGAAAAGTGAAACCGATTTTAATTTTATTTGAAATAAGAGTGAGGAATAGTTATGACCAGTTTTACCTTTCTTTTTACCTGTTAGAGCCGATTAAATGGGAGAAAGTATATTATTGAATTGATTTTTCAATATTTGAGATTATTCTCGTATTATTTTGAATTGAAATTATTTTTGAATAAGCTAACTGATTTGTGCAACCAAACAGGGCCTAAATCCACATGACAACAAGGATAACATTAAACCGTCATTCAAACCATTGTTAAATATACAAATCCATCACTATATACTAAAACGTTTATGACGCCATAAAACTAGACGTTGCGCCACTACCACCTCCGTTGTTAGGATCTCTAGGATCCGGATTTTGGGGACTAACACCTGGATTACAAGAGGCAAAAAGGGTTTGCATCATTTTAATTTGCTCTTGCATGATTTAAGTCACAAATCTTCATGAATAATTACATAAATGTATCATACAAAAAATATCACAATATATTGACATAAATGTATCATACAAACAATATCACATAAATGTGAAACAGTTGTATATTAGCATTTGTCTTAAAAGAAATTAATGGCAGTTCCCAGAAAATGCTGACCAACGGCATGCCTGGCGAGCCAAAGGCATACCACAACTGGGCCGTGCCGAGTCATGCTTCCGCATGCCATTTTTTCAAGAGCGGCACGGCTAAGGCCCATTGCATATTGTCCTGTGCTTGGCCGTGCTTGCGGTGGACTACAAGACTGAGCCAAATCGGGCCACGTGTCATGCTAGGCCGTGTCAGCCGCTAGCCCACATCGCAAACTTCCATCTCTAAAGGTTGGACAGGGTAAAACAATTTCAAACACTTTGAATACACAAGCACACTGCACAGAGTGAGACAATGAACTGTTATACATTAATAGTGGCATCCCATATCCTCAGTAATCCATCACGGCCACCGCTGTAAATCCTCTTATGCTCGAGGTCTGACGCCACACATCTAACCACTGCTGCTGACGCTTGTGACGCCCTTGAAAGCTGCCATCCCACAGGATTCATCTCAGGGTTCGAAACGCTGTTACGCTTCTCGCTCTCGTGAGGTTTATGAAACAACAGCTTTGTGTTATCTGCTGTGCCAATTCCCAACCAATTGTTGTCGACATTGATCGACAATATAGAGCTGTTCAAAGTCATCTCTTTGGCACATTTAATATCACCGTCAACATTATTCCAAAATCTTATTGACCCGTCGTTGGTACCTGTTACGAACCCATCGTCTGACTCTGGCCCAGAATTTTCGACACAGAGAACTGGGCCAGCGTGATGGGCCAAAATAGCATCACACGAGCCTTGAGAGATGGACCACATTCTAGCAGTCCAATCATCGCTTCCTGTAATGACGCGGTCTCCAGCCATTCTTATTGATCGGATCCATTTTGTGTGACCTGCGAGCTTATGGACGTGCTTACCCGCTCTGACATCCCAAATGTGGACGACGGAATCACGGCCAGCAGCTGCCAAGATCCCAGTAGAGTCATCGTATTCTGTGCAAAGGATGGCACCTGCGCAACGGGCCACTGTTGCAATGCAACTACCGATTCTAGCGTCCCACATTTTCACAGTTCCGTCGTGGGAAGAACTAATGACACGTTCACCTGAGAGCAAGCGCACGTAACTAATTGGAGCTTTGTGGCCCTTGAGCTCTTCTGAAGGGATAAACTTCTGTTTGTCCCATACCAGAATGGAGAGATCGTCAGACCCTGATACCACCTTCTCCCTATCAGAGTTTAAAGCACGAACAGCCCTAAGAAATATGAACATGATGTTAATGACACAAGAACAACACTGAGACCCTTTCAGGTAAAGACCTTTAAAACACACTCTTTTCGGCTTCTACGAACTAACTAGAAAAGTCAATAGGAACCTAAAATGTTTAAAATGCAGAAGAAAAGACTGCAAAATGAGAACAAACAAGAACTAGATTAATACAAAGATACATGTTCATTGGAGCAAACAATTATTGAAATTAAATCATAGAAGAACGAAAAATAAATAATTAAAAGCTTGTCAAGAATGACCCAAATTTTGGTTTTCCAAAGAAAAAAAAAAAAAAAAAAAAAAAAAAAGAAGCTTGTCAAGGATGGTGTTATACCCGGTGTGGCCTCTCATGGTTGCCAGAAGCTCAGAACCTCCACAGCTAGGATCCCATATTCTAACCTATTCAGCAAAACAGATAATGGACAGTCAGTAGACGTAGATTACATCCATCGTAGCAGTATTTTTTTTTATGTATGTTCCGACATACCGAGCAGTCGGTACTTCCACTGATTAAGAAGCCCGAATCTTCACGGTCAGTTATCAAATCCCAGACCTCTCTTTTCGTGACACAATGTAAAGCAGTGATGGCCCTACCATGTCCCTTAATTACTCGCACATTTGATTGGATTTTCTTCTGCTTGGCATTTGCTAAATTTTGTTTCCGAGGTGATCCAAATCTTCCAGTACCTGGAGGTCAATGATGATTAATAAAGCAGCAGTAGCAGCAGCAACAATAATAATAATAAAAACTACTCGTATGAAATAGTGCCAAAATCATTTGAGGTCTACTAACATGATTTATCATTACGAGCAGACAACGGGAAGAATATTAATGAAAAAATATGTTGACAGAGGGAAGAGTTATAAAACTATATAGTCCTAATAAATTCAGTCAGGTAAATCGTAAGACATTTCTAAATCTGATGCAAAAGTGTTGTGATTATAAAATACAAGGCAACGATAAAATATTCCGTGTGTATAGTTATAGAACTCTCATATAAGACCGTCTTATACCATGAGACGGGCCCAATAAGAGAAAGCCCAAATAAAACTTTAGGTTTTCAACATAAAATTTGAAGGTAGCTATGAAACTAATTGGGCCATCGACATTTGGGCTAGTCTTTTTGTAACAGACAGTCTTATGCATCAACTAACACACTGCATGAGATTTTCAAGACATGGTCGGACGGGACAAGAGTAGGCATTAATCTTGGTTCTGTGTTTCCAAGTTTCGGGCGTTACAACAAAAGTTTCTTATTGCAGCGTTAAGTACCTTCACTTATCATAATTTCTGTACAGTGAGATTAACGCAAATACACACTCACACAAACAGCTTAACCAATTCCTCATACAGATATCAGTTATGAATTGATAAGAAATGCACCTGATGTTTCAAATTCAGTTGTGAATCCATGACCATGACTTAAATCGTTAACCATTGCACCTGTGTCTTTACCGAACATGCTCCTCATCAAGTTTCTTGCGAAACCAAACTCACTGGCAGGTTGTTGACTGTCGTAAGTCACATCTTGTGGATTTTTCGATTGCAAAAAGAGAGACGATGACTCAACTTTAGAGTCGGAGATTCCCCAATATACCATGTTTAGCTGGTAAATATATGACAAGAACCATCTGAGTTTCACCTGAAGAAATTTCAAAATCAAACCTCTCTTAGGAATATAACTTTGCATAATATCACCTTCGAGGCTCATGCCATGGCATTATATGATTGCATTTTACCAATATCGTATATATTTACTCGAAATAAAACTGTATACTGTTTGGAGTTTCGAGCGTGAAGAACAGAATATCTAACGCAAACATATACCAACTAGAAAGGTGGTGTACTGCGTTAAATACACCGTTAAATACATTTAGTGTAGCGAATAAAAGCGATACTCACATATTTCTCATGATCAATATTGTTTATCTGGGCCAGGTTTTCTATCAGTGGCCACGCAACAGTGTCAGAAATTCCCAAGCCACCCTTCAAAATGAAAACAAATACAGAGTAATAATTTGAGAGAAGTGTCGGTGTCTTCGGTGATATCAAACTGAACCAAGATAGAATGATATATCTGTGTGTACCATGTGAAATGCTACCACCATCAATTGAGACAAAATGAAATTTTCCTTATCAGAAGACCTACAACATAAAAACAAGACGCTCAGTAAGTTTCAAAGGTTGTCACACACAACCTACAGTTACAGCCCAACTCCTTCAATATTTGCTGAACAAACAAGAAAAGACTCCCAACTATGCTGAGTATTAGAGGAAAAAAAGAGTAGCAATGCGAGACAAGATTATACGAAGGAAACATTAACCAAACAGTATAAGCCCCTACCCTTAATGTAAGTTTTGCTCACAGAGAGTGAAACAGAAAGGCAGAGAAAAATAGATTTATTTGAAATTTAAGATTATACTCGTACTTGATAGAGGACTGCTCCATCAGATGGGCGGAGAAAGTTTTCCAGAACCTGCAATAAATTAACCGAATAGTTCTTAGATAGATGCCCAAATATACGAGTAGTAAAACGACAATCAAACTCCAATAGTTTCATTACTTAAGAAAAGAGTAAGGGCGAACTGAATTGATCTTTAGGAGCTCCAACCAAACATTGGAAAATATTTATAAGCACAGTATTACATCTTGATGGCAAACTTGACTCTTGATAACATAATTAGTCTTCGTCACCTAATCTCGATCCTTGAACTATAAATACAGCATCTAGGGCTAAAAATTATGTATTCTCAAATGAGACCGTCATATGCATGCAGGGTTGATACTGAATAAAATGTGGCGTTTTTAATATGAGTGTATGACCATTACTACAGCATCTAGGGCTAAAAATTACATATTCTCAAATGAGACCGTCATATGCATGCAGGGTTGATACTGAATAAAATGTGGCGTTTTTAATATGAGTGTATGACCATTACTCTGAAAAATGTGACAGCTTTTAAAGGTCTAAAAGTGGGCACATTTTACTCAACAATGATCCCAATACGCATTAAAATGGTTACTTATTACATACTATCAACCAATTTCACGTGCAGACAGTCTCTTAGGAGAATCACTCGCTTATACAATCATGAAACTTCTACTAACCAGTTATAATATGATGCCATGGCCCACATTCAGTATTATGGTTACATGTCCTAAACTTTTGAAGATGCAAAGTGATAGTAGAAAGAAAATAATTTTTTTAACAGATCCTGAAGTATGTTCTAAATCTGATGTTGCCATAAAAACCCCGGCAACACTTAATGAAACAGAACCTATGAGTTTCAAGCCTCTCTCATTAGATGGACAAAAAAGCGGGGATACACTGAATTTAACCTGAATAATACTCATGTCTCATGAGCGACGCGTGATATTTCATCATGCATCCATGGGTTACATATTCAAAATAAGTCTTCTACTACAGTGAGGATTAGAAAGTTCACTGAGGTGCAACATTTCTGAGGGAAAACAACTACTAAGGGGGGAAAATGTACCCAATGTTCTCCCAGATTGATAGAGAAAGGAGATGGCGCTGGATGTAGTCGTGAACACCATTTAAATCATTTCTATACATTTTAGCTGACACTGCAAGAGCTTCGCCTAAAGTTAGCATGTCATTTCGTTGATACGCGCCTATAACAACTCTTTTCACCTGAAAAGACAGAGCAACTAAAACTTAAAAAAGTGTAAGAGGTAGCTTCTCTGAATTAGTGCTTATACTAAATATAGTCTTGACAAAGTGAAAGGAGTAGTCGCCTGCAGCAGAAAAAACATGTCTACATGTACACACTGATAAACGCAGCAACGTACCAGTTCTTTGACAGCGATGAAAAGTTTCTCAGACAATTTGCCAGTCCATCCCTGCAACATATTACACATAGCATAGAAGAAATACGATAAATAAAACTAACTTAGCAAATAGCTCCAACCATCAAAACAAAAAGAAAAAAGCACACACTGATTTCATATGTTCCCTAATTCCGTTAATGAAAGCACTGCCCACATATCCTTGGGAATCCGTCTCAATGAGAGCTGCAAAAATATAGAACAAATGATAACACATGAGTACAAGGTTCAAAGTCAAAATAGCTATGTTTTTTTTTTTCTCTTGATTCACTGCATGAAACACACCGAGAATTGTTTCGTATTCATCTGATGAGACAATAGCATCAGCTGCTTCAAGCTTTGCAAGAGAAATCCAAAGCCCCTGAATTACAAGATACGCACATCATTCAAGCTCACTTTAACAGAACCAATGACTCTCAAGATTATTATAATTCTAGCAGTAAGTGTAACTACCCAAAGGCTATAATGTGTACTTCAAACAACATTTAAATTTTAAATTTTAAACATTTGCTTATTCACGAAAAAAACAACCCTAATATTACATGATGAAAGGTGAGAAGACATCAGTATAATTGAGCAGTCATTCTTTGGGAAATTTCTTATAAGATATAGAAAGTTTACAATCCTCATTTCCAACTTCAAGAACTACATATGTAATCATAGAATGTAACAGTAGTACGCCATTCAACTATCAACGACAAAAGTCAATTGGGAATAACCAAAAAAAAATGCAATTACCTTCAGCTTTACTTTGATATCGATAATAAGTTGTGCCTCTTCATCCTGCAAAAATACTGAAACATTGATAAATAGTTCCCTTAACCGATTACGTTAAATCAGCAAATATTACATATTTGGTTCTGTTTTAGGGTGCACAACTGAACTATTAAAATATTGTGTACATTGCTGAAAAGTAAAAGCAGAAAGATGATTAAACGTTTGTCCAAATTGCAGCTTTTCTCAATCACATAGCAAGCCACTACAAGGTATGGAGTAGTATGTAAACTTCGTTCCAAGCTGTATTCTTTTGTACACTTGTACACTGTATTTGTATTTATTAATGGTTTTTCCTTGACAAACAGGAATTCGGTGTAAAAGAGGACACCATAACAACTGCTTCCACTCCACAAATTGTAATTACATGTATAAAACACGCTGATAGATGTAGTACCTTCTTTGTTCTCGCGGAGAAAAGAATCTGATTTCGCTTTTTCACTTGCTCTTCCCCTCTGATGTTGGCAGGGAACTTATTGTACATGTATCTGACACTAGAATCTGGAGTACATATTGTATGATCAATTCAAGTCTCATAATATTTACTCAAAGTAATTGTTTTAATTTCAATTTCGGATCAATTTCAGAATGTACCTACAATTCCATTTGTAGGATCTGGAATAGTTATATAAACAGGATCCGTGACGGATGATGGAAAGATCGACATAAAATCTTCACCCTTCTTTGTTGCATCGATCATATTGTCAAGAACATTGTAATTGTTGTCATCAGAGGCTACGGCTCGTCCGATGTAATTTGAAAAACCTTGAGAACCAACAAACTGACTTATCTGTAACAAATAGAAATTTCTGTGGATGAGCAAACATCGAAAATGCCTCTAACAGCTAGCTGGAAAGCAGGAGAGACACAACGCAAGCAAGAGGAAGTGGGGACCAAATACCAATGAGGTTTAGCAAATGTAGGATGGAGTGATGGACAAACATACACGTTCAGCTCTAACATTTCTACTGTCTAGGTATAACCAATTTTCGGACCTCAACCATCATCTTAAGGTTTTGGTTTGCGATGGTATTCTAATAAGTACAATAAATTTCATGGTTCCAAAATGAAACATGGATTGAATTTATGGTATCATTTGCGGTAAGGATGTCACAGAATCGGAAATGGCTAGCTAGTGGCAATAGTGGCCATCGTGGCAATACGTAAGGTCTCAGCTGAGCTTTTGAGCCATAGGGAAATAAACTTCACTGAGAATTTTAGAACACATGTATATGGGAAAAACATATTAAACAAACCATGGCATCTGGTAATTCATTGCGTGAATGAGAATGCTCCAATATGAATGCTTCATCGTCAAAAGGATAGTCTATTGTATTTCCCTGAGAAAGAAACAAGATCAACTTGTCAGATAAATACACAAATAATTGATGAATTTATAAGTAAACTTAGTTTAGTCTATCTGGTCAATAAATGACGAGAGGTTCAAGCATAAAACAGAGGTAAAACAAATAGACAACTTATATTACTAGAACAAGGTCAAAATCATACAATGAAATTGCGGTACCCGGACAGAAGTGTTGCAAAGAACTTCAGAAATATAAGCCTGCACAACAATCATACTCAAAATAAGTACTGTAACTGTACAGTGATATGATGCTCTTGTTTGTTGTATAGTAAACAGTCGCTGCATGTTCAGACCATGATCTCATGGAAACGGCTCTTTTGATAAGACCAATATATTTGTTTGCGGTGGATATCATGTTATCATGTGATCATAAGTAACAAATCACTACCTTTCATGTCACCTTAACTATATTCAATACTTGGAAGGCATAGATTGGATATAACGCCTGACATCTCATTTAGGTTATAGAACCAGACTGACGTCGAACAGTATAGGATATTCAATTCGAGATGAGTCTATGACATCAAAAATCAGAATCACATTTATTGCAGCAATATTTATGAAAAAATTTAGACTGATTCTAGTTTGTAGACAAGACACCAAACAATAAACATCACCAATGATATAATAAGTGAAGCAGTTTGATCCAGATGCTGACTACAACATTTTGTCATGCCCGACAAGGAAAAAAGATACAAAAAGAAAAAAGAAAGGAATAAAGCTATCTCATAACTAAAATGGACTTCTGAGAGTTACCACCCATAAAAAGTACGGAGTATAACTTATATGAAGACGCATTTGAAAATGGCAATGACCTGAGTTGGAGATCATGTTCCTCTCCCCAGGGCTTGGCAGAAGGGCTTTTGTGATATATTTGCCCAAAATCAACGTTAATGTCGTCTATCCGTATCAAGTCTGGATACAACAGATTCATAATGTCACTGTGCAGAGTGCTTATTTCTGGTTCCGGCACAGGAGGTATCTCCTCAGATGTAATGATAAAGTTATGATCAATATCAACGATAACGACCTACATACACAGGACAAAATAGCATCAAAGTTACAACAGTTTACGTTCAGACTCAACAACACAACAATCCAAAGTAGTGGAAAACAATAATCAAGTACATGACTTCTAAGATAAACAAGAAATAAGAAACAACGTCAGAGCAGCTTACCCCATCCATCAAAAGTTCAGAAGTGTCAACGCTTGAATGAAGACCAATGATATACGGTGTTGGAGCATCCACGAAATCTACTCCATTAGCAAATAGTATTGGGACATAGACGTGCTTCAGGGATAACCAAAAAAAGAGAGAGAGATGCTCCTCAGAAAAACAATTTAACATGAATATAAGCATAGAGAGACAACAGGAGAATCTGTAACATAGCTAGATGCCATGTTTCACATTGTTGGTGTTCTGAGACAGGAAACACCAAAAAAATTGGGTGTAGTTGGGACTTAATTGGCGTGGCATAATCTTGAATCGCTACTATGGGTCCAGAGGAGGGGAAAACATGCCAAAGTAAATGTATCTCAAATTTATGGAAAAAACGATAAGAAAGCGTGATTAAAACATAGCAGCTTAGCATGGATTAGCCGCATGCTGCAGCCAAAACACTAACCGCATTGTGCGGGTCTGGTGTACGGCTAAGCCGAATTGTGCGGCTCAAGGTTTTGGCGCGTTTATTCAGTTTTGGCACGGCTTTTTATGTTTATTCATATAACTAATATAAGAGCACTGATATGCAATCCTTTATTTGGGTGGATATTCAGAAAACAACTCTTCCACCAGCTGGTCACGAATTTTACTTGTCATCCCCCCGACCACATCTTCGTCTTCCCTTCCTGTCCATGCGCCCTCCCCCTCTCAACCTCAATCGATCACTCCCCTCCGATGCCCAAAACCAACAGGACCATCGTCATTGCTGGCGCCATTCTCTCTTTACATCTTCCGTAGCAAACTCCACCCACATTTTCAATCTTCCCCCTCCCCTCTCAAACCCCTTTCCGTCACCTTATGATAAAGAAAACTAAAGATCAGCCAGAACAGAAGTCTAACCTGCCACTGGAATGGATATATTAGATGGCATATCGCTTCTGAGACAAGCGTCAATAGAGAGTACCTATTTAGAAAGGATATGTAAAAGGGTTAAATTAAAATTATAGATAGGGAAAGAAATGAAACATTGAAGTCCTTTAAAACTAAACAAAAACGCAATGTCCAGTTAGGCAGAGAAACAAGTAACTTGTGAAAAAAAAAAGGATCCAAAATATCCATGTCAAATTACCAAATTTCTCATGACATATTAGATGGTTGAAGAGTTCTCATTGTTACTGTAGCATAAGAATTACTATTGCATAGCTTTAAAATAATATGGAATAAAGCATGATGACTCCCAAAACTATCTACGCTTATATTTACATTATGATCAGTGTATGGAAGTCTTTACGCAATTCTTGTAACAATTTATTTATCGGTGGTAACATAGGACAATGTTGAGTACATCCGACTCAAATACTTCACGCAAGAGCCTTTAGGCACAAGGATGTATGTTGTACCAAATAGAACGGAGCAGAGGACTTGAAGTGTGTCATGGTGGCGGAAAATAGCATCATTCCCACCTAATAAAGTTACACACATTTCCAAGTAGTATTGAATTTCACTTAAAAGGTATCGGAAAACCTAATTATGAACCTCGTAGTTTTGTGCTATTTTTAGAGTGTTAAGCTTTTACAGCTCAACCATCAACTTGTGTGATTATATATACACAATTACACAAAGCATATAACTGACTGATCAAAAGTGATATTTGCATAATATATAGAGTGTTTATCTAATATATCAAGAATGGTAAAAAAAAAAAAAAAAAAAAAAAGTGGACTTCCTATAAATTCTCCTTTTTTTTAACATATAACGGTGGATTATATAAGAAACACAAAGAGAGATTGATAGTTCTTACACGGTGGAACATATAAGATTGTGGATTATATATATATCATTATGCAGCTTTTCCCTAGTATCTTACATGTCATTCTCCGAATGTTTGTGGTGAACACTTAGTCACACGGTTGCTAATTGACAATATTAATAAGAATGAAAACCATAGTGAGCCATTGTAGTTTATTCCATCATACTAGAAACATAAAATTACAGAATTATAGGGATTCATTGTGATTCCTACCCAATTTCAAATTATTTTCTCCGCCGTTCCAATGATCCCACCTTTGTTGGATGAACAAGTTCAATACATAAATGATGTTGCCAAGGGATGAAAATCAAGAGAAGGAGGGTAAAAGGTAATTAAGAGTTCCGCATTTGACGAAAAAAGAATCTTAATTACAAATTCAGCAGAGGGTTTTTCTTTGAAGTATTAAGCCCAAGCCTAAAAGGAGGGCGTATCAAATTTTGTCATGAGTCTCATTATCATCTTCCTTGGAAGAAAATATTGCAAAAAGTATATCCTATAGCCTCAAAATAGACGGTTCCTCCAAATTAATAGGAAACTAAGGGTATACTTCGCGGGTTGAGGAAACCTTTGTGGTCGTTCATAATTAGCTGTATAATTTACCTGTTCTCTAATACGGAGTATTTAGTTTTAGCAGATATCGAGACTACCACAAATCTGTTTGCAATCATAGAGCACGTCGATGGAACACATTAAAACTTCACTAAATCCATATGAAGAATATAACAACTAAGAAAGGAAATACAAACATACTTATCTGATCGAAGCAAAATCCGTCTTTCAAGTAATACTGCTGTAAAAAGTATTATCAAATTGTGAACATCTAAGCACTGTACCAACGGCTGAAAGGATATCTGCATCCCAGGAAATATAGTTGACAAACAATTAGCATTATCTTTGCAAATGGAGATGAAAGAATTATGACAATTGGATTCTATTAGAAAACTGACTCAACCAAAAGCTTAAGCCGGTGGTTGGAGGCCAAAGATCGGTTTCAAGCTCTAATACGCCCCCTTCACACGAATGCTCTTTGGGCTTGAACTGTATTCATATCTATTATGATTTCCCACAGTTGCTTCCTACGCTTTTGTTTATACTAGGGTATAGTTCAGATCTCACAGTCCAGATCGTATCAGAATTAAATCCTCAACCAAAAGCTTAAGCCGATGGTTGGAGGCACAATATGGGTTTTATACTCTTAACTGATTCGTTAATACAAGAACATATAATCACTTATCTATTATCATCAACAATACAACGATATAAAAGATTTTACAAGCTCTTACATCGGCATGAGGAAACCCATATTGAGGGGACTCCACAGATAACAGGTTGTTATTGATAGAAAAAAGGACTCGCTCATTTCCAGGCTTCGGCAGAGGAACATTCACAATCGTATCTATTATGATTTCCCACAATGGCTTCCTACAATTTCATTAATATAAAAATGAAATAAAATAAAACAAAAACAGAGATAAAACTCATCAAAGCTTTAGCAACACTACTTTCTAGATGACAAGACTAACCAATGGTTCGCATAAAAGGTTTGAATGGAAAGGAAGGGATACAATTTAATCTTGTTTTAAAAGTAGGTTAGGTTGGATAGAAATAAAAGCTCATTCCTACAAGAAGAATCCGATATTGGAATGATTTGGAAGGAAAACACCCTTGTTTCACCCCTCCCTCCCTTTCCTTCCCTGACATCCCCATCCACATCGCTTCCCTCGTAATATCCAATACAAAATAATTCGTAAAGCAAGCCAACAGCAAATAATGCACATGATTCTTCAAACAGTAGTTCTTCTGTAAGACCGTACTTACGATAATTAACGTAAGACACAACACACAAAAGTTATTAAAAAAAAAAAAGTAACCACCCCTTGTGTGAGAGGTCTTACAATAAGTTTATTGTAAGACTTGTCTCACACAAGTATTTGCCTTCTTCAAATCCGTGAATACATAAACAGTAAAATATAGAATACTATCAGGAATCCAGACTCACTGACTTCCTGTAGGGGAAAAGCAAATAGAGAATATCTCCTCAAGTGCCTCACAGAGTACGCGAAAACTGGGCACCCGGGAAACAAGAGATATACTCTTATCAGCATATGTGTTTAACGATATCCCATATGCTTCTGCAATATCCTCGTCCACAAGATCTCGGAAAGCAATGCAACTGACATATAATTTAGAGCCATCACCAACTGTGACATGTAAAAGTAGTATCACATTGACAAGAGATATAGAGTCCGAAGGAAAGAGAGACAACAATGCTACAAAGGAACTAAAGCAAATTTAACTAATATAAAATAAAATAAACAATCATTGGAGTATTGATGGAAATGACACCATTATCTTCCGTATGATGTCACTATCTGATCATCATTGAACGGTTCTTTTTTATTGATGGAAATATGAATTCAACAAGCAATGTGTTAGTTTATTCTAATATAGTACTCCGTAATATCCAGTAGTTTAGAAATTTGTTGTCTTTAATTCTTTGTAGACTTCTTTTCCCATACAGAATGCACATACAACTAGAAACATGATGGATAAAAAATGAAAGCTACAGAAAATCAAACATTCTATGCCTCTCAGTAAATGAAAAGACAAGTTTACCAGTTAAAACAACGGGATAGCTCCGAGGATAACTTGATATGTCGTTGACATCAAAGCCTGAAGCATAGAACTCAACCCCAGCAGGCAGAACACACTGCACATGGAAATGCTCTAAATTTTGGTCAGTTAATAAATATGATATCATAGATACTGACACAAGTATTAGAAAATCAAAAAGATGTGTGTAACTGTGCATAAGAACAGCACTATGGATTCTCGAATTAAGGCCAAACAAGGTAAATAGATTAACATTATATTGCAACCTAAATTTTCACAGCGACAAGTGATCAGTTTTAAACATGTCCATCTTAGTTTTAAACGGCGCCCCTCAAATCCACCTAAGGCGCGCCTTGGATGAGGCACTGGCCTAAGTGCCTTGGTGCCCTTTAGGTGCAACTTTTTTACAAGGCTCACTTGACAAGTTCCTTTTTTACAAGGCTCACTTGACAAGTTCCTTTTTCACAAGGCTCAATTGACAAGTACAAACAAACTGTGCCCAATTTTTCAGTTCGATATTTAATTATGCCCTTCACTTTTCTCAATTTTCTCAACTTTTACTCCTCACATATCAATCTGCTTGAAAGCTCTTTAGAAATGTATTTTTGCCCAAATTTTTTAAAAAACTTAGGCCACCTCACGCGAAAAGGTGCACCATTGTCTTACGCTTTTGCACCTTGTCACCTCAGCTCCTTATAGCCTTGGTGCGCATTCTGCCTTTTCGAACTCAGGTTTCCATATCACCATGGCACACTATTTTATCAAGATTTTGCTTCTTCCCAACCATTAACTAATGAGAAGTCAATCTTAATAGTAGGTCACTGGCTTGAAAGTTACATTAAAACCTCACATACACTTCAACTTTGCATGAAATGAAAGAAATCATATGTAATAATTCACCTAGCTGAAAAAGTCTGTTTATGAGCTCAAGTGATTAATGCTTAATGGATTTGATGATACTACTCAAAGAAACACAAATGATATTTCTGGTTGCATATGATAAAACTTTGTCATTAAATGTGATTGTGGCGAATCAATCTTAGGATGGGAAAAAATAATGTGTTGGAAGGTACTCGTATTGTTCTATGGGATCGGAATACAGTCTGACAAGTTGCCATCGATACTGACCACTGAGTGCAGCATGGGGTTGAGACCAGGCCAGCACGAGGTTAGGGTGTTATATCATATATTACTACCAAAATGTAATAACATTTCCATGTGTAGTGACTTCCGGTGTCTTTGACCAAATAAGCAAAATATGCATAAACATTTTCCGACTAAGTCGCTAATTCCGGTGAAAATATCTAACATATCCACTCCGACACTCTTGTCTTTTCCGTTTTCACAAAACTCAAGTTGTATGCAACCATGTATAGCAGAACCAATTTCGGTGACTGAAACATCGTATAAAAACTAGTAAAAACAGAACTAAACAAACAAGTATCTCATCCAGCAATCAGCATAGTCAACGTAAACAATTATGACTAACAAACAAAAACTTGTAGCATATTTCAAAAGGCACCAGACACTCCGAGGACGGTTGCAATGAGACACAAACTAAAAGTGCATGCCTTATGTATACAAGGGACACTATTTTTTGAAAATAAAATTATAGGCAGAAATACCCATTTGGCCATTTCTGAACTTTGAAAAGTCGGCTAACAAGTCGAATGAGTAAAAGTACGCATAGATAAACTGCTTAATTACCAATCAATTACCGAAAAAAAAGGATCAGTTGATAAGTATTACTCCCTCACGTTCAGTGCAATTGCAACAAATTACAAAAGTGGCACATTCAGTGGATTTGTAACATGGTTTATTAACATTTTCTAAAATGTCGCTCACGTAAAAAATTATATCCCGCCTTTGTTTCTCTCTAATTACACATCCAAACCATTTCTTAATGTTTGTAACATTTATAAATGTAGCATTCCTAATGAATACGAACTACTCCACTATATAATACTCCGTACTTGTATAATTCTTTTTTCCATAATTACTACTCTGTAGCACTTTTCTTACAAATTAGTACCAAAAATGTACGGAGTATATATGATTGCTCATACCAGTAAAATTTGAATCAATTTTGTACACACACACACACTACATCCTTTATATTAGTCATAAATAGGGATAAGAAAAAACGATTTATACTCCTAACAAGTAACTAAACCAAATTTAAGGTGGACCAAATTTGCAATTTCAGTTCTAATTAAATTACGAGTACTAAATTGTACTCCGTACAATATAATGTATGGCCTAGCGGTTAAGATTGAGGTACCCGTGACAATAGGGCACAGGTTTGATTCCCCCCTCCCCCGTTGTATTGCCCTTGTGGCTCATATTGGAACAAAAAAAAAAAAAAAAAAAAAAAACAATATAATGTATAAACGAGGTGGTCTTACGGCAATTTATCGTAAAATCGTCTCATACCCACCCGTATCGACTAATGTACTATTGCAATTCGAGTCGCGCTGTACTAAATTCATGCCTATTGCATCAGATGATCAGCATATAACCAAGCAAAGCATAACATTGAAAAAAAAAAAAAAAAAAAATTAAAAACAATGGAAAACAAAGTAAATTTGAGAGAAAAAAAAAAAAAAAAAGCAAAACCTTAGGAAGTTCAGGGGGTAACTCAGAAGTTGAAGGAGAAGAAGGAGGAGGAAATTGGTCAATCAAAGAAACATCATACTTATATTTAATCCCATAATATCCATTGACTCCTCCTTCTAATGTCTTAATGTCTGCACCAACACCACATACCACAAAGTACTCAAACATTCCTCCCATTTTTTCTTATGGATGAATTAATGAATCAATGAATGATTACAATTGTGTATCAATTACAGAGTTGACAAAGTTTCTGCCAAATTTTTGTGAATGTGAATGCTTCAATACCATGGTTGAATTTGTTTCAAATTTTGATTAATTCAACTTGTCAAAACTGTTTTTTTTTCAAGTCTTCTAGTGGGTAGTTTGGTTTTGGTGTGACTCGCCTAGACCTGGTCAAGGGGCCGGGTTTGAACCGGTCCGGCACGGACCCGAACCGGCTAAACCCGGACCCGGCCCGGATCGAAACCGGCGGTTCAAAAAGTGACTGGTTCCATCCGGTTCACGGGCCGGTTCAATCACGCGAACCCTAAACCTCGCCCACGGTCGACCGTTAGACCCTGACCCGGACCCGGACCCGGACCCGGCCCACCGGGTCGAACGTTACTCAACGGCTGTTTTTTTTTTTTTTTCTTCCCTATAAATACCCCATAATCCCTCATTACCTTTCACACCAAATCATTCATCTGATCATCTCTATACTTATCTATTAATTCTCTAATTAATCTACATTAATTACAAAGTTATAATTTATAATATATTCACATTTCTAAATAGCTATTAAATTTTATATTATCAAGTTTTTATTAAAAAAAAATACGGAGTATTAGTGTTACTATTACTTTATAAATAATAATAAAAAAAATCTTATATTTTAATATTACTTAAAAAAAAATATGGCTGGGGAAAGAATTTATGTATGGTCGTACTTTGACAAGCTTCCGGTTCCGGGTACAACAAATCAATACTTCTGCTATTGTCTCGAATGCCAAAAAAGTAATCAAGAGAAATGTTATGCTTTGAAGACCAATGGCGGCTACGGAACCCTTATACATCATTTACAAATTGCACACAGCATAAGTGGATAAGAGGGACGAGGCTGGTAGTTCTCAACGCGGCGGCCAAACTCAATTTTAGATTGATATTATTTTCGAAGGAGCCCATTTATTGTAACCAAAAAATAATATTTGGAAATTTGAAATTTAATAAAATTTATCTCAAAATTGTCGCGAACCGTAATTTGAACCATAGTTTAAACCGGATTTTGAGCAGATTACGAGCAGATTGTTTAAAGCGGATTTTGAACAGATTACGAGCAGGTTCCAATCAGAATAACCTGGTTTTTCGTGACTTAATTAAACTAAGGCGGAAATATTAATTAAGTACATATATTACAAAACCAGCTGTCATCGTCTTACAACTCGATATACATAATATGAGTTTAAGGATAAAACAGAGTTATTCGATTACATTCTCTCAAAAAGGAGTACAAAATAAGGTAAAAACTATCCCCAGCATTCAATAGCATTAGTCTCGGGGTACCTGCAATTATTAATTCTCGCATCACTCTTTCTACTCGTGCAATTCTAAACATATGCAATATAGAAAATAGATAAATAAAACACATTGCAAATAGGCAAGCAAAAACATACAAGGAAAATATAATGATTCAAATACGAGCATACATCAAATCACATAACGTACAACATTCATCAATAATCATTCTCAACAAGGCATATTTCAACATTCAGGAACCAAATCATTCAGGCAATAACAACCATAACAAGGAAATACATCCATCATACGTTAACTAATGAGTCTACGTTAGTAAGGCAGAATCATGCAGACAGTATCCGCGCAATAGCATTCAGGGCCATCAAAGTGGACATGCATGACTGAAATGCTAGAGATATCTAAGGTAATAAGGACGGCCACATCCCTTGTCTAATGTATGCATACACCACCTATCGAGGATCATACTTATTCGCTATTCAAAAGGTATTCACCAAGAAAAATTCGACTATCACCAAAGACGGCACTCTTGCCAATGGTATTTTCCAATTACTATATATAGGCCCACGGAAATATCAATGATGCCCCATCCCTGGGGTTGTATATACCGTGTCAAATAACAATTTCAAAATCGTTAAATAGCCTTTAGCAACTCAGGGAGGGAGCTAAAGTCCCCATAGATAGCTACCTCATTAACATCGAATTTAAGAGTCGCAATATGGCGAACAATCCAAGTATTTTACCAAATAGCTCATTTTCTCAAATTCTTATTTCCTCGTTCATTCGAAACCAGTGACAATTCTGAATTTTAATAATACCGTCGAACTTTGTATAATGAAATTTTAATTCTAGCAATTCTTCAGGTAAGCAGAAGCACATAGAAAACTTAAATATTTATTTTGAGTCCGTTCGTAAATTTTAAATATTTTTACTATTCGTTATTTTACTATTCATGACGGTTACTATTCATCATTTTACTATTCATTATTTTGTACGTATTCTGATACTCATACGTATTTTTATACTTTGTACGTATTTTTATACTTATACGTATTCCTATACTTTGTACGTATTTTTATACTTGTACGTATTCTTATACTTTGTACGTATTTTTATACTTATACCGTTATACGTATTTTTATACTTTATACGTATTTTTATACTTAAGATATTTTACTTAGGTGTAAAACTAAACTTTTTATTTACTAAGTACAATTTTCTAGTTTCAAAGTCGTTAAGTTCGTTTTGTATTTAGTGATTTGTAATATTATTTTAAAAGTAAAACTCGGTTAAGTTTAGTCATATACTTAGCTAAAATTTTAAAGGTTTCCATTTTTTTAAGCGATGTTGTCGTAGTTCATTTAAATAGTCCATATGTCCAAATCCATATTTAAGCAAAGGTAGTAGCACTCGAATTTGTTCATTTAAATATATGTAACATTATTTTTATCGGTTGCGTCGATTTTTTTTTATTAACGGTTCATTTTACAATCTAATATAATCCTAATTACTATTCAAATTTAGTGATTTAATGACAAATTCATTTTGATCAAAATAGACCCAAATAAAGTGATAATGCCGTGGCCCTTATTTATATTTATCTATTTATTTCTTTTTTTGTTTTTATTAATAATTCATTACTTTAACTAATTAAATTACTTAAGTGATAAAAACAAAAAGTGACAAATTTATTTTAAGTCCAAAAATAACCCTAAAACCGTGGCCTAGCTAACACTTAGGTGTTTTGATTTCATTTTCTAATTTTATTGGTTTTTGACTTAAATTTTTATATACTAATTATTCAAATTATACTAAAGTGTTTTAAACTAAGTTAAATTTTTATCAAAAATTTTTATAAATTAAAGTGAAATGCAGTGGCCCTTTATTTATTTTTCTAAATCTTTGTCCAAATTATTTTAACTTGTTTAACATATATGTTTACTAGAATTAACACTAATTAGTAAAGAAAAACAATAATTAACTAAAACTTATAAAAATTACAAATCAAACTAACTCAAAAATGAAGAACACTTATGATTTTCTCAAAAACATTTTTAATTCAAATTTTCATAATATCATTTAAATTTCTCAAATTTTACTAACAACACTAATTAACCTAAACTAACATAATATGTTATTTACAAAAATTAAAACTAAAAATAGGTCCAAAAATGACAAGAAAACAGTGGCCCTCTTATATGTGTTCACAATTTTTATTTTTGATTTTTATACTAATAATTCTATATCTATTATCCTTTATATTTTATGTATAATTAACATAAGTGAAAATCATATAAAAACATTAACAAATAAAAGCAATTCATTTCATACACACACAAATTAATCATTACAATAAAATGCAAGGAAATGAACATCAACATATTAACAATATTTTTAGTACTCACTTATTATAGTCTTTTAAACATATGATTAACAAAAATTAAAACGAAAAATTAAACAATATAAGGGGGTAATGCCGTGGCTCTTTAAAAGGGTGCACAAGTTTTATTTTTCGATTTTTATCTTCTAATTCATCATACAATACTTAGGTGATAAAATAAATCATGCATGCAATCAAAACATCAATTAGGAAAATAACATTTATACACTTAGATGGTGCAAGGCAATTATAGTGTGCGAGAGCACCTTAGTTAGTTAGGAAAATAAAGAGTCTAGCAATTATCGGGATCGATAATATTGTCGAAAATGCTAAGATCGATACCTCCACCTTGCTCCTCTTCTTTGGATAGATAAATACATACAAAGAAAAATTAACTAAGTTAGTAATTTATTTTAAGCAAGTTAAACTAAAATTTAAAGTGTAGTAACATTTTTATGTTTAGGTGATGTATAGATTTTAATTATTTTGTTTTATGTTCTTAAATAATTTCAAGTAAAAAGAGGAAGTGATTACTTAATAAAAATGGTGGAGAATTTATTTAAGTGCTTAAGAAAAATTAAAGACAAAGTAAGAAATTTTAATGGAGAATTGAAATGGAGAAGATGAAGATCATATGAATGTTTGAGGTTGAAGATGAAGTTACTCTTACTAATGTGTTTGAGTGGATTTATTTAGAGAGAAAAGACTTAGTAAATTTAGGTGTTTGTGTGTAAAATGAATGTAGTAGTAAGTTGTGTATTAGTAGTGTATTTGGTATTTAGAATGTATAACTTTTAATTTTAATTAACTAAATACATGTGATGATGAATATATATGTAGGTGTGTAAGTGTAGAGTTGCTTGTGTAAGAGAAGAAATAGAAGAGGATAAAACTTGGTCATGAGTGACCAAGTAGGTCGGCCAAAATGAAAAAAATAGGCCTCGATTTTTGTTTTCGAAATTTTTGATTTGCGCGCACGCGAAAAGTCTCGAAATAAAAGATATGATCTTAAAATAGTGTTTCGAAATAAGATCGAAAATAAAAATGAAAATAAACCTCGAAGGGTGACTAAAACAAAAATTGAGTGTTAAACCCTCGAAATTTTGAATAAAAATTTATTAGGTCGAAATACTTATTTTTTTCGTTGAATGTTATAGATTTAAATAATTACGTTCAATCGTCAAAAAGTTTATCAGTTTAAATCAAGTGTGACTTATTATTTCGACTTTTTGCGAAAGTGTTAGTTAAATAGAATCGAAATAGTAATTAGATATTAAGAAAATATGATTTATTAATAATAATCAAAATGATTATACTTTAACTAAATAGTTTGACGTTAAGTGTTATGTGTAAGTAAATTTGGAAGAGGATAATGGTGACTTAGTCACCTTAAGTGGCTCGGCCACTTGGCCCCTTTTAGCCTCGTTTTGCGCGCCGAAATTTGTCGTCGAAAAATTTGTCGTCGATTCGTCATTTTATTTATCGAGTTCAAATATGTAAAAATAAAGTTCTAATTCGATATATATAAAAATAGTTTTAATTCAGTTACGATAAAAATTGTAGTGTTTTGTGTTAGGAAATAATTGGATGAGATTGTCTAATTATCGATTTCCTAATTAATTAGTTTAAATTAAGACGGGGTGTTACACCAACCCGTTACAAAACCGCCCCTACCCCGCCGTCGACCCGCACCCAACCCGGACCCGATACTGAGCCCAACCTGACCGGTGCAACCGTACCCCCTCCCTAGGTCCGGTCCATTTTTCGTCACGACTGGTAAACCCTACGTGACTGAGTCTAGACTCACCAGTTAGAGACTTGTGAGTCGTGACTAGAACTGCTAAGTCTGACCTGACTTTAGGGTGTATTTGGATTGAGGAAAATGTAGGGATTGAAATTCTTTTGTTTGGATATAAAATATGGAAGACAGGAAATGAAGGGAGAGGGATTTGGAGGGATTTATTTTCGCTCCTTAAAGCCTAATTGAAATTTCTCCAAAATAGACAAGATTTGAAGGGAAAATGGTATCCAAACATCACCACATCACGGCCCTGTTTGGTTGCACAAATCAGCTAGCTTATTTGACCAGCTAGCCGGTTTGACCAAAATTTCAGCTACCTGTTTTTTCTGGAAGTGTTTGGTGAGGGTTGACTGAAAAATATTTCAGCTAGCTGAAATAAAAAGCTATTTCAGGTAGCTTATTAAAAAATAAACTAGTTGGTTACAAGTCTTTTTACTATTATACCCTTCATTACTTTTTGGGTTATTTCACAAGAATAATCCAAACTAACGCTCGTCTTCTCATTTTAATCCAAACTAAGGTTTAACTCAAAATAATCCCAACTATCATATCATTTAACTTTCATTGCACTCATCTTATAATTGACTTATTGTAGCCGGTTTCCAAACAAGTCACAAGTGGGACCAATTTTTTTTCAATTTTTTCTGATTTTTTATTTTTACCTCTTTTTTTGTTTGCCATTCTTTATAATCTTGTTCTTCCTTCTTTATTTCATCTTACTTCTTCATTTTTTCATCTTCTAATTTCATAGTCTACTTAATTCATCTTACTTCTTCATTTCTTTATTTCATCTTACTTCGTCATGTTGCTTGTTATTCTTTTTATTTTCCATTTGTTTAGCTTCTGTGTGTGACTTCCATTTGCTTCGTGTCTTCCACCTCTTCCATGACACCTCTTCCATTTGCTTCGTGTCCTCCGTTTTATTTTCCATTTGTTTCACCCACTGACCCGTGCACCTTGCTCAGCCCTTCTCCCTCGCTGGCGGGCAATCTTGAGCCCCACTCCTTTTTTCATGGATGAAGGACATCAAAATTAATTTGGGTGATGAATGGGTGAAACAAATGCAAAGATTTTTGATGAATTAATGGAGTTTTGTTTTGGGTGAAACAACTTAAAAGGATTTTTGATGAATAAATGGAGTAGTTAGGTGAGACAAACTTATGAATTAATGGTTTTTTTTTTTTTTTTTTTTTTTTTTTGCTTTAAATATGATTAAAATGAAGAAGATGACAGGTTTTAACAAAGAAAACCGGCTGAATAGGTTGCCCCTCCAAAAGTTCAATTTAAGTTAAATGATACTCCGTCCATTCAACTCTATTGACATCGTGATGTCAATGCACACAGATTAATAAAACGGTGATGTCATCAAAGTTAGGAGCAAGTGGGGTGTGAAACAAATTATTATGATGTTAAACAAGCTCTTAAACAAGTGGCTGATTATTTCAGCCTCACGTGGGCTTTCCTCATACTTCCAATATCTGCCAAAATTTTCCCTCCAAATGCAAATACAAATTTTTTGATTTTCCCTCCAAACAAATATTACTGCCTACATGTGTACTTATATTAAATCTGACTTTATAAAAAACACAATAAACACATCACTTTTTAATTTCCTCTCTAACTTCTCTCTGTTAGGAAAAACAGCAGTAAAAAAAAATGTTCAAAACACAACAACTTAGCAGTTCGTAATTTTAAGAAGTCCGTTTACAGTCCATAATTTTACAACAAATTAGCAGTCCGTAATTTCAAATCACAACAAAAACGTCCGATTACACAAAAAATGACGTCAACTGTTGGTAGCCGCAAGAAATGTCTGACCAAAGTCGAAAGGCTAGATATTTCTACTTTCTTGTCGGAGAAATGCAAAGACGGGCATCTTCATCGAGGCACGGTCAACGAGGCGGCGGCTAAGTGGAGTTTACACCGAACTACAATCACCAAAATCTGGAAACGAGCAAAGTCAAGTCAATTAGAGGGAAGTCTCGATGTCAAAAGTAAACGGTATGGTAATACAAATAGGAAAAGGGTGCTACCAGACATGGACTTCATAAAGTCACTCAAATTCTCGGAAAGAAGCTCAATGGAACGCATAGCAAAAAAGTCTAAAGTAGGTGTCGGAACGGTACATAAATGGGTCATTCAAGGTTTACTTAAGCCTCACTCAAGTCCGTTACATCCTCTACTAACGGACTTGAACAAAATAAATCGAATCAAGTTTTGCCTCAATTCACTTGAGGTGGAACAAACTGTTGAACAAGAAAGCAAAGCTCAAGAATCAAGTGCGGAAATTAAGTTCAAAGATATGACAAACGTCATACACATCGATGAGAAATGGTTCTGCCTTTCAAGAGCCAATCACAAGTACTATCTCGTTGATGGTGAAGAATCACTATACCGAGCATGCAAATCAAAGCAATTTTTACCGAAAGTAATGTTCATGTGTGCGGTAACTAGACCCGTCTACGATGACGAGGGTGAAATGATTTTCGATGGAAAAATTGGTATTTTTCCTTTTACAGTGGAGCAGCCAGCTCAAAGATGCAGTAAAAACCGGGCAGCGGGGACATTGGAAACAAAATCGATTAACTCAATCACAAAGGAAGTGACCAAACAATGTATAATCGAAAAAATAATTCCAACAATCAAAGCAAAGTGGCCAGCTACCACCAACAAACACATCATAATACAACAAGACAATGCAACTCCTCACTTCACAAACGACGACCCGAATTTCAGAAAAGCGGCAACAAAAGACGGTTATAATATTGAGTTAGTATTTCAGCCACCGAATTCCCCTGATCTTAACACTAATGACTTGGGTTTTTTTAGGGCTATACAATCGTTACAAACTCAAATTTCAGCAACAAACGTGCAACAATTAGTCGTGGCAGTGGAATCAGCTTATGCTGATTTCTGTCCTACGAAGCTCAACAAAATATTCTTGACTTTACAGTCAGTCATGGTTGAAATTATGAAGGCAAAAGGTCATAACAACTTCTCAATCCCACATATGAGCAAAAATCATCTACAACGTATTGGCCAACTTCCGACAAACATAAGCGTAAATGAAAAAAATGTAAAGAGTGTGTCGAAATATTGATCGAACTAGGAGAAACAAGTGGTATTGAAAGGATCATCGAAGATTTAGGTTACAATTTTATTGTTTGAATATGTAATAGACGTAGGTGTATTAGTGTTTATCTTTGACTTTTGTAGTTGTGTTTACAAAGTAAACAAATCTCTTTTGTTTAAAAGTTTGTTTACGGTGTAACCACGACAAAAAAAATGCAACATTTTGGATGTAAATTTATGTAAGGAGGTAAATTAAATTAATGTTACTCCTATGAAATTAATGTATCAATTCTCATACCAATATGTAATTATATCATCGAATTGATCAAGTCGCTAACATCACCAACAAAATATAACCACTAAGGTTGCTTCAATTTGACATGTCTCAAATATTGAGTCGGTGTGGCGACGTTGGATTACGTCACCAACACAAACCAATATGAGTGCATCATATTGAGCCGTCACTGTAATGGTTAACATTTGGCAACATTATGACTACGTTGGAACAATTCTCAAACCAATAAGGTTTCATATCATCGAATTGTTCGGATTAAAAACGTCAAATCCACAAATTGAACATTATGGTTCCATAAAATTGAGCCATCGCATTATTGGTGTAAATATAACAACAAATACTCCACGTCGAACAACTCTCATACCATAGATGGATTAATGTCATTGAGTTGTCAACGATAAACAATCACAAACATTTCAACACCATAAAGGTTGCATCAATTTGAGGAACCAAAATATATGTAAAATTGGGAGACATTTAAAATCCATCGTAAGAAATGACCAAATGCGTTTTTTCGATGTGTAAAATGACTTTATTTTCACAACGCCTCTCTGACCAGTAAGGTTTAAGATCATCGATTTGTTGTGAGTATTTACACATAATGTTCCATTGAAAACAACAAAAAAAAATTACCCAAAAAACTAACAGCAACATCAGAACGAGTAAACAGTTGCTGTAAACAACACGAAAAACAACAAAACTTCATACAAACTCGATTTCATAATGAATAAAATGATACAGCAGCACATGTACACAAAATGAACCTCAACAAACATATAAAATATCAGATCTACACAAAGAACAGTCAAGTATACATGCTTCATTGAAAAGAAATGACCAACAACTTCAGATCTGAACCAAAACATAATCAAATATTGAAAAAAAAAAAAAAGTAATGACATTGTTGGAGATGGATCCAACCTAATATAAATTCCCACATTGCGTCCCACATCGGTTGTGAGATGAGAGTTGGTCTTGTTTATAAGGCTTAGGGGCTACTCCTCCTATTGCCAATTGGTTTTAGGATGGAACCTCATACACCTTATAAGCGAACTCTCTCATACTCTCGGGTGTGGCCCAGGCCCGTCGAATTTAACATGGTATCAGAGCCCATGGTTGTGTGACTTGGAACTCTCGTTAAACTGGGCCTTTGTGCAGCTGGAAGAGAGGCAAGTGCCCCCCAGTCTGGTTTGAAAGTGGACTCGCATGTGAGGGGGCGTGTTGGAGATGGATCCAGCCTAATATAAATTCCCACATTGCGCCCCACATCGGTTGTGAGATGAGAGTTGGTCTTGTTTATAAGGCTTAGGGGCTACTCCTCCTATTGCCAATTGGTTTTAGGATGGAACCTCCTAGACCTTATAAGCGGACTCTCTCATACTCTCGGGCCCGTGGAATTTAACATGCATAAAAAAAACATGGAGAACAACAGAGCAAAGCATAGCAATAACAAATATCAAAAAAAATTCGAAAATAAAAATGATAGAAAATGTTTACAGTTATGATTTACTCCCTTTTGTTTCATGTCACAAGGATCTGATACCGGGATAAAAATCACACATCATCTCAAACACCAACTGGTTATCTGGATGATCGTAATCAACACACCACGGTTTTTCGACCACGTCCTCAGCCCCTTGAACAACAACTTCCACTTTTCCCTCAGCAACCGAGCTTTCCTCCACCTGACCAACCGCGCCGTCCACCTCCTGAGGAACCGCTTCATCAACCCCGTCGTCTACAGGTATACTCTCATCTTCTTCAGTGTCAGGAACACAATACTAACCATCAATAACAGGATAAAATCCTTGATCTTCAGTGTCAGGGACCAAGAGACACCTCTCATCTACACTCATGTTGATGAAAGGAAGAAGTAGATGAATAAATTGTGAGAAAATAGACGAAATTATTGTGACAAAGTAGTGAAAAATTCAAGAAAATGTAGATGTAGACCCAAAAAATCAAAAAGGAGAAGAAGTAATTAAATTTGTTGTGCCGCTGGAGAGAGGGAGAGAAGGAGAGAAGAAAGAGAGTGTGAAAATGTAAAATGAATTAGAGTTTGGTAGAGAGGAGAGTGAAGAAGGATCTAGAATGGTCAGTCAACCATTCAATGAGGGAGGGTGAAAAGTGGTTGGGGGTTGGGGTTATTTGGGCTGAAAAATTTTCGCGGGAAATAAAAATTGGGCTGAATCTCGCGGGAAATATTACTCCATTTGGGTTGGGTAGTTGTGTATTAATATTTGGGTTTAGAGTTTAATTGTATTTTGTAGGTTGTTTAAGTGTTGAGTTAGTGAGTAATAAATGTCCCAAAATGAAAATGTTGCCATTGGATGTGAATGGCCCAAAATGGAATGAGATGTCAATGGAGTTGAATGGAGGGAGTAGCATAGATCGGATTATTCTGAGTTAATCGTTAGTGTGGATTAAAATGAGAATGTGAGTCTTAGTTTGGATTATTTTTATGAAATAACCCTTACTTTTTTAACCTATTAATTAAAATATAAATTTCCATAACTATTTTCATAAAATATTTATAAAACCTAACCCTAATTTCTCTTGGTAAAGTTGCTCGTAGTATTTTTTTTTTTCCATTGTTATAATGTTTCATTTTCACACCAAGTTTATCCTCTTATTAGAATACCAACATGTAAAAACAAGAGTTTTAAATTTTTTATTTAATTTTTTTTTTTAATTTAAATATTAAAATAATTAATTACAATTATCGAACATGTTAGTTTAATAATAATGATAATAGAATGAAGTTTTCAAAATAATTTAATATCAATAATAAAACTATCAATAACTATCTCCTTTTTCGTCATTTTACTTTATTTTAGTTGTCTTTTGTAGTTGTTTACCAAACAGTAAACAGCTAGTAGTAAACAGCTAGCTTTTCAGCTAGTTATTTTCAACTACCTTTTCAACTAGCTTTTCAGTTCCAGCCACCTTTTTAACTTTCAGCTAGCTTTTTAGCTTTCAGCTACCTTTTTTCAGCTAGTTTTCCAAACAGAACTCATCTTCCCTCCCCTTCCTTCCTCTTCCTTCCCCTTTCCTCATTTCCCCTCCCCTCTCTTTCCCTCCTATTTTGTTATCCAAACACATCCTTAGTGATCCGATTTGAATCCAAATAAGTTGATGACATTAAGTTTAATATTGATTACATTGAAAGCAAATTAGTTAGTTTGATATATTTGACTTAATAATTAAGTACTTTACGAAATGTGCGGATTTTTTGAGTCCGTTTTTTTGGCTTATTCTTTTCATATTAATGTTTACATTTAGTTGTGTTGATTTTATTGTGAAGCATTCAAATTTGTTAAAGATTGTGGCTTTAATTTTATTTTATTTTTTATTTTTATTTTTTTCAGATTAATGGTTTCTATAATTGGGGTTGAGTTTAATTTTGTTGCTCTTACATGCTAAGAATCGTTTACCTGAATTTTGAAGTGTCTAAGGTTTCACCGTAGCAACGTTATCTCCATAGTAACATAATGTCGGAATTGAAGTTTCGGAATGAGAATTAGAGGACACGGTGCCAAGTGCCAACACATAACAAACCCTAAAATTCGAATTAATAAATAAGGGTGAAAATGACTAATACTTCGTAATAGAGAGGAAGTGAGAATAAAGAAGATAAGAAAAACATTAAGAAAAACAAATAATGAGGAAAGGAGATGTAATTGAAACCACCATTATTGGAGTCAATAATATGAGAGAAAAAATATAATCAATGGAAGAGACCCAAGTTAAAGAGGATGAATGAAGAAGTTATGTTAAATAGAAGTGCTACTTTCAAATTAATGAAAAAGAAAAAAAATTCACCTTGGTCGGAAAATTCGAATTTTTTGATAGTTTTAGGTGACTTGGTACTGATTTGAATAAAATATGTCACATGAAGGTACTGATCTGAAACAAAATGGCTTTAGAAGGTAATTATTTTCACAATTATTAAGAAAAAGTGTAAACAGTAGGGTAAGATAGAGAAAAAGGATGATAATTTAATGATAAAAAATTACTCCGTAGTTGTTAGTGAGAAAAGATGGGGGTATTTGAGAGAAAAAGTAGGATATGTGAGAGAAAAGATTACCAAAAAGGGAAATGAGGCTAAATGAAAAAAAAATTCTATAAAAGATATATGGCGTTAAATGGAAAGAATGGAGGGAGTAGTATTTAGCAATTTTTGCTTTAAATCTATTGAAAATTAATAAAAATTGTTAATATAAGAGCAAAATAGAAATTAAAATATAGTAAATCTCCCTTAAGACAGATATATCCGTCTTAAGTTAAGACATGTCAATTATGACCCATTTAGGTCCATTAAGCCTATTTTTCTTTTTCGAATTTTTTTCAAGACCCAACTTTTTGTTTTATTTTGTTTTTTTTTAAAAGTAACTGAAAAAGCTAAAAACAAGATGAAAACTTTAAATAGTAACAAAATTGATAAAAATGTTAATATATTACGGAGTATATCATATTGGTGATAAATTGTCAAACATATAAACATAATACATGTTACGGAGGTAAATAAATTATCATTGGATTATAATATACTTCGTATAATGTTAACATTTATTAATGAATTGTTATCAAGTTTTCTAGTATAAAAATGCAAAAAAATATAATAACCAAAACATATTATATAACTATGGTAATATATTACGGAATACATGAATGTTATGACAATTTTTTTGTTCTCTATATTTCATAATGTCCCAGATATAATACGGAGTATAATATAATATGTTACCAATTTTATCTACTTTGTTACCGTTATGAAGTACCTTATTTTACATGTGTTTTTCCATTTATCGACAAAAGTTTTTTTTCTAAAAAAAAAAAATTGGGTCTTGAAAAAAATATCTAAAAAAAGAAAAGAGTCATGCTTGATCCGTCTTAAACAAGAATTTGAGTAAAATGTCACATCAACACGGTAAAATCCTGCTTTTGATTTATAGAGTACTCCGTACTGTATAGTGGTTTGGCGTACAAATTCTCCGTGGGTGTTTCTTCCCACACGAGACATTTCTGTAGAGCTCAAAACAAATGTGTCAATCAAAAATGTACACATCTCCGCGACAAATAACTGGAGAGTAGTTCTCTATTTCGTCGATAAAACAGGCAAACAAAATAACACATGTCCTTAGCACTCATTTCCTTCCTGAAAGGGTCGAAGTACGTCTGTCCAAAGGGAATGACGAAAATATACGTGTATAACCTGTCTTGGGAGATTTCGTCAGTAAGATTGAGACGTTAAAATACAAATTGAACATCTGATGCATCGTTGGCCCTTGCCTGAATCTAAGCATGGAGGGCTGCCATCTTTCCTGTCAGTCTGTCGACACCCTCGTCATTCTGTTCATCGATTGTTTCTTCCTATGGAAAGATTGTAAAAGAAAAAATAAATCACCGGAGGATAAAATATGAACCATCTACATAAACTGAACTCATTTTTCAGCGACCCAGACACATATTTAGCAGAAAGGTGAAAAATGCGATACAAACGGGGACAAGTAATCGGAACCAAAGAAGTGTCACGTGAAAACACTGACTAAAACCGAATTAAAGCCTAGAATATCAGGCACGAACGGTTGTTCGACTTATGTTTTGCTTGCTACTTTGGGCTGACCAGTACACCTCGGACATGTTTTCTTTAATTTCAAATTGAAGTTTTTCTGAAATTTTCTCAAGTACTCCAAAGGTTTCTAAAGTTAGTTATTCTCAATCCATATCCTAATATATTGTGAAGTGTATAAGTTACAGAAAAATCAGACAAGGAAAACAAGTCCTTGATGACTGTCTTGGAACATGGGCATCTGTACCCAATTGATTGACCATGAATCCATGATATATCCATTAGGAAAAAATCGACGTTGTTTACTGCTGACGATAATATAAGGACAATGCAAATCCGTAATAAAACTGGAGTTTAAGGTATCAAACCTCGGGATCTCTTTGGGATTGAACTCCAATACACTTAGAGCCGCTTATGGTAGCACTCTTCAGCAAGCCCCGAGCACTATAATTTGGTTTACTTTGACCATTTTGGGTCGCTTCATCATCAATTTGACTAGGAGGGTTTTCAAGAGAAGACTGGCTAATCGCTTGGCTCTCGTTGTTTTCATTAGCATTCTGTTTAGGTGCAGGAACTCTCTCTCTGGGAACAACAAGTAGAGAAAATATTAGGGGGATCAAAACGAAAATATGGATGGACACTTACGTTCTGATATTCCTCTGTTGATCATTTAAGTTTGTTTCTATCAAGACGTCGGATCCAAGGAAAGGGAAAATTGTGAAAAAAAAAAAAAAAAAAAACGTACCTCGGCAGCGAAGCATGTTGTCTCTGTAGGGGCGTACCCCTTTCACCTTTACCAGAGTGCTCCTCCAGATGGGCAAACTGTCTCTTAAATCTATCAACACCGCTGCAAAAGATACAAAAAATTTTGCCGGAATTTCAGGATAAAATCGTACAGTGAACTGAACGAACAGCTTAAAAGTTTCAAGAGTGCTAGGCACAAAAATATCAAGTTCCCTTTGAGAAAAAAAAAAATAAAAAAAAATATCAAGTTCCCAGCTTCATAGAGTCGCTGATAAAAAATATCAAGTTCCCAGCTTCATAGAGTCGCTGATAGACAGTTTCTCAATTTGAAAAGTCGAACTGCAACAAGAATGCATTATAGGCCTCAAAGCTTCAATTAGCTTCATTCGCATTCCAACAACATACATAATGTGCTACAAATAATGGAAACTCCAATCAAATGATCTGACCAAATTATTGGTATTTGACTACTGAACTAAAGCAGAATCCGGAAACAGTATCAGCTAGCTCGAAAAGCCATATATAGCTTGATGCAGTCATTATCATGACAATTGACGATATACATAGGTCTGAGTTGATGGGCTCATTAAGCTAACCAAATAACAAAAGCAAGGAAACCAATAGTCTGAGATTCAGACAGACATCGCAACAAGCACGTGGTACAATGACAAAATAAAAAAACCGCTTACTGATTCTTGTGAGGAAGGGTATGGGTCAGTACATACATAAAAACAGCAATGAAAAGTATAAGCTTACCTCGGATACATAAAGCTAGTCTGATCTTGGCCAAGAAGATATTCCTGAAGCATTTGAGGATGATACTCTAAGATCTGTTTATCAACGTATACATTTGCAGCAGTTAGTTACACTATCAGAGGAACTCAAACCTATGAGGTCTAAAGATAAGAGGAAGATCCAAAGCTTTCAAAATTTATATCAACTTATTTTAAAACCTGAATCTTTATCTTACACCCAGCTGTTCTGACCGAAGTCGAAACAATCATACACAAGACTTATGTGCAATGAGTGTCAAAAACATACCTCTCTATAAATTAGCTCTCTAACATCATCCTTCATAATTTTTCTTCTCTCAAACTCGAACTCAAGCTTTGAAATAGGTGTTGTGGTAGGTTCACGGTCAACATTCGCCAATCCATAGAAGTAGGGATCATTCAACCCCTGGAGGAGCAACATAAAAGAATTTGCGGACATTTAAAAACAACTTTTTTCAATCAAATGACACAGAGATCAGATGATAACAATGTTAACATGCAAATTCATAGCATTACCTCTTCAGCACTTGGACGGTCCTTAGGATCAAATGCAAGAAGACGCTGTAGGAGGCGAAGAGCCAATGGATCTACCTTGGGGAACTTTTGGGAAAATGGAATCGGCTGTTTCTTCCTCATACTACTTAGATACCTCCGGGCCTTTTCATTCCTTATCTATCAAATTACAGTAGGAAAAAAAAAAACACGTCAGCAGTTTAGATGAAGTGGCCTCTACCTATTTACTTTATGTGCACATCTCACTTATTACTGCCCTCATTTGCTGAGAAATAGTGACAAATTCGCATAACAGCTTTAATACATTGATGAGCAAGGCTACTAGTAATATATGCATGATTAACATCCGAAAATTTTCCCTATATTTATTGGGGTGCTTCATAGTTCTTTCAGAATTTCGTTTTTGACAAGCTTATGCAATCACTATTTCTACACAAAGAACACTTCCTCAAGGACCTCAACATGTATGTCCATAGATACATTGATACTTGATAGCAACGACTAATATTACGAATATAAGAAAAACATTATGGCAAAAGTCACTAAAAATAATACTGACCCTTGAGATGGCTTCAGTTGATGGGGTGCCAAGAAGATCAGTCATGAGGTCCAATTGATGCACGACATTCTTGCCGGGGAATAATGGCTTTCCGGTGAGCATTTCAGCGAATATACATCCTATGCTCCATATATCAATTGCAGGTGTATACTGCATTTGGTTGAAACATACGAGTAAAACTATGTCCATGGGAAAAAAGAAAAAAAAAAATGGGGACAACTCGCTAGATACTGTTTATACACATATGCACTTGCACAAAGAGCAGATCGGCAGATTACACTAAAAGAGAAGACATCGACAATAAAACTAATCCATGCACTCTGCTCACAGGAAGATGCGCAGCAAATAGAACATAATAATCGTCTCTAAACATCAAATACCGTAACAATAGCCGGGCAACAAGCACGCATTGCCTTCATGGGGTGAAATTAAGGACTTAAGGCTATGCTTACCTTGACATATGTGAGAACCTTAGAGGTTCTGGAGTAACATTTAGTTGTTTCAGCACAGTGCTCAGATATTGTCACATTGATGAGAGAGGCACACAACTTTCCTCTACATAAATGCAAGGCGTTTTCTCTGGGGCTGAGGAATATAACATAAGATAACCTTTCTCATTGTCTGCTAAGTCGAACAGTGAACACGAGAAGAGGAACAAAGCGGAGAACGATAAAGGGGCTTCCAACAAGTTTGCACCAACGGAGGAAAATAAAGGTGAAGAGGAGAAGGAGATGGTGAGGGGCAATTTTCATTGTTTGGATAACAAATTGGGCTTTAAAGGATATAGAGTGAAGAAATGGTAACAAAAAAAGAAAAAAAAAAAAAAGATGACTTTTAGAATAGCTAGTCGGGGTCATAACTCATAAGGAAGCGCAAAGGAACAACAGGGCCCATTTTCTTCTGTACGAGATAACTATAAATCTTACTAGCAAAGTTGAATTAGGAAAGAAAACATCTTGTCTGCGGGTCCGTACCTGACCCCCAGCTGCTCTCCTTCCCTTTCTCAAATCCCCCTCCCTTCAATTCCCTCATTCATGTGTATCCATAGAAGCTGCATAACGAATTCCGTAGATACATAGCCAGGTTTTTTGATTGATCGTGGATTAGGTTACATATACCCTTTTTCGTAACGAAAAAAAAATCGTGACCACCTGCAAAGTCCGAAGGTAGACAGATACCTTTGACACTGTGACCAATGATGCATAAAAATTGGGACAAGAAACGGCAATAGCTTCATATAGTGATAGAAAATCAGTTACAAATATTTTGGGATTTCATCCGCGAGAAAAAAGAAGAGTCAAAATGCCTATGATCAATCATAACTCACAAGGGAAAAAAAAAAAGCAAAAACACATTAGACATCAAACTCAAGATGAGAAGTAGAGGTTTGATAGACAACGAAAAAAATATACCGAACAAATTGGAATGTCTCTGACAATTGAAAAGGAGAAAAAGATAGAAGGCGCCTATATTCCATACATCCAGACCCCAATTATTTTATACCTTGCCACAACTTATCTTGCAGTAACAACAATTTCATGGTGCGTTCCCAAAACAACGGTAACAAAAAGCAATGTAGATCTAGGCACACAATAAACAAACAACATTTTGAAGCCCAATCGTATGACAAATAGAAAATAACACATTCAACCGTACCTTGGAGAAAAATGAGCCACACAACTCTGGAGCACGGTACCATCTTGTTGCAACATAGTCCTTCACAAAGAATGCAAATATCTCAGCAAAGATTACAAGATTTCATAGAAACCAGATAAAATGGACCAACTTTTCTATCAAATACGCACTGTCCAAAAGATGGCGGAAGGAGCATCATTGAACGAGACACGAGCAAGGCCAAAATCACATATTTTTAATTTGCAGTCCGCATTGGCGAGGATGTTCTTTGGTTTCAAATCTCGATGAAAAACATTGGCTGCAGTATATAAATAACAATATTAGTGCTGAATATCCACTTGAAAGATACCAACTCAATGATTTAAACTGATAAAGCAGGCTTATGAGCTTGCCTGTATGGATATATTTTAACCCACGTAGAAGCTGATACAAGAAAAATTGATAATGTTCGGGAGTAAGGTCATCATTTGCCTTAATTACTTGGTGCAAATCTGATTCCATCAGCTCGAAAACTACATAAATATCCCTAAATTCTCTTCGAGAAGGGGGAAGCATAATATGCTTAATTTCTACGATATCTGGATGACGAAGAAGCCGTAGAAGCTTGATTTCTCGTAATATCCTAGTCGCATCGGAAACATGCTCAAATACGTCATTGATCTTTTTAATTGCTACTTTCTCCCCTGTATGAGTGTCGACTGCTGAAGCAACAATACCATAACTCCCTTTCCCGATTATTTCCTGAACTTCATATCGACTTGCCTCTCCATACTCCGTGAAAAAGTCGCTCTCCACGGCACTCTAACGAAAATGATAAGAGCAAACATCAGACACAAGAACTAGTATAAGAGATCATCACATAAGAATGAAGAACATGTAAAATAACAGATCTAATCCATCTCGAGGGAAGTGCTGATAAATTATTCTTCCACCCATGTATTATTGTTCGAAATTACGCTTGTTGATCAAACAACATCGATTATTATGGATTTTCTTTTTTCCATATTACAAAATGGTTCACCAAAGAACAGGTGTTTGACAGTGATGATATGTACCAGGTGTATGACGCCGATGATGGATACACGAGGACAATATTTTCTCAAGTAGAAACAATTAACAACAGAGTTTGCACAGAATTCCCGCAAAGCATTAAGTTAAGCTTCTAATTTCATCAAAAACAACCCATTTAACACATTAAACATTCGCAAAATGGACCTCCTCGTACATACTGAAAATATTCGCGACATGAAAATTGAACACAATCTTATTCGATGCAAACAGACTAGAAAAAGAGGAGGATCGCTATCTGTCTTCTATGTCCGATCTCTCCAATACTCTCCTCCCATACGAAAGTGTCCACATTTAACTTTTTTATGTCAAATTTTTAAAACTTTTACTGTAAATCTATCAAAAATTATAAACTTTTGAATACAATAAAAAAAAAAAAAAAAATACAATTAAAAAGTCGTATTGAAGACTGTACAAAGTTGAAAGTATGCACTTGTTATTGTTGACTATACTTGTAATCAAACATAAGATACAGACATAGTGTACAATTTTAATGAATACTACAATAGCGTCCACAACACATAAAAATTTGAAAAAATGAGAAATAGATGAAGACATGTGAAATAGATAAAAGTCAGCGATGACGACAATTTAACAATGTGACCGGAATGTGTGACATAATGCAGCAGCAACCACTACGAGTATTAAACAAAAACAATAAAAATGGATCACTAAACAAACCGTGGCGGTTACATTTTAGTCACAGATACGTACAAACATACATTTTAGTCACGGATACGTACAAACATACATACGGTATAACCCTGTGAATTGAAAAAAAAAAAAAAAAAAAAAAAAAAACCTTTTTGTGGGGATCCATGGTCGGAAAACGGGCGCGTTTAGGAACTTTGATGAGAGTCAAACCAGAAAGATCAAGGTCAATCTCAACACTCAAATCTCTTTGATGATTATTATTATGATTATTATTATTGTTATCTTGTTGTGTTGTTGCAGAAGTAGTACTACTAGTATCCTCTAATTTAGAATTAGAATTGATGTTGTTGTTGTGGTTTTGGTTGTTGATATTGCGACGCAGAAACCAACGACGAACCCCATCCACGAGAGCACCACTACCCATAGAACTAATGACCTCCTCTCCACTTTCTTATACAAATATACTAGTAGAGTATTTGTTTTTATTTTAATACAATACAATACGATGGTGTATTTTTGTATTTGTTTTATATTTGACCAGATTTTGATGTTGATGTTGGATTTAAATCAATTTTGTGTGTGTCTCTGTGAAGAGGGAGGGTTGAAGAGAGATGTAATGTAATGTGATGTGATGTGATGGGGTTGGCGATGGACACAAGAGAACATGTTTCACACACTATTGTTCTCTTCACCAAGGTATTGGCACAACGCGGCTTTTTGACCTTTTCAATTTCAATTTTGTGTTAACATTAATAGTTGTACACAACACAAATCATTGCTTTGTCCCTTTCTTCTTTTATTCGCTTCCTTGTGTAAAGTACGGAGTACTCCGTGAGGGAGAATAAAGAGTATGGACCCTCTCCATTATCTTGCTCTCTTCATTTTCTTCCATTATCTCTCAACGGTCCAGATTTTATTTTGGATCGATCTAATGGTCAAGTGTTTTGATGTTGTGAAGTAGGTATAATAATTTTATATTAGTGTATTAGAGGAAATGGAAGATAATGGAGAGAAAAGAAATGGAGAGGATCTCTACTCGAGAATAAAAGGGGAGATAAGGAGTAGGTATCCATCCTAAATATCCACCATATATTTGCAACAATGGAAAGAAATAAACACAAATTCTTGTGTGGGTTAAGTCTCACAATAAATTATTGTAAGTCATCTTCATTTGTACTCGATTATATAGCTTTTGTTGTAAGAATTTTCTTTAATAATTTCATTGATGAAATTAGTCCAGGATCGATTAAAGACTCAAATTAATTCAACCCTAAAATAATACAAAGTGAAGAGTAAGACATGTAAGAATAATTTTATACGGTATTGTATTTAATTATTATTACGTTATTTTGGACCTATAGTTAATCTTAAGTTAATGCGGTAATTAGCTAAATATAATAGTTGGGCTTTTCAGTGGGAGTAGCCCAGTTAATTTAATTGTTGACGGACCGATTAAATTAATTAGGTTAAGAAGCCCGGTCCTCCTCTCGCCCTTATTAATGTGCTAAACCGTCATTAGCTCATACATATAATTGTAAAAACACAAATTAAGGGATTAAAGGGAAAAGAGAGGAGAAACCTAAGCTTCACCTCACTCCACCGTACTACACCACTACCGTCTGCCGCCTGTCCTCGCCGTCGACCACCGCCGCCGTTTTTCGACGCCGTCTCACCGCTCTCGATCATGTCGGACCAAGGTACCTATTCCTCCATGTGATTTGTTTCTAATCAAAGGTCCTGTGAACGAATTAAGTTTGTATCGTTTTTAACTAGGTTATTATCGTTTGAACCTAGTTTACATGTGGTATCAGAGACTTGTTGTGATTAGAACCTTATCCATGATTATCGGACTCGTTTTGATTTTGGGTCAGTTTTGGCTGTGCTTTTGGGTCGGTTTTTTGGCAGAAAATTTTTGGTCGATTTTGGGCAGAAATTTTGGTGATTTTGGTCGGGTTTTTTGATGGATGTTTTGGCTGAAATTGTCAAGCCGTGTTGTTGTTGATGTATTAATGGAGTTTTGTTCCAAGGTTGATGATGATGCGTGTTAATGTTGTTGTGTTTGTTTAATGGCCGTGTTGTTGTTGATGTATTAAAGAGCTTGAAGATGATGAGTGCTTTGTTATTGCTTTATTGATTTAATGACCTTGATCCATGATTTCAATTTGATGATAATAATAATAATAAGAAGAATAAACAATAATTGAATGATAATCCCCCTTAACCCTTGTTTCACTGTAATTTCCAATGGAGAGAATACTGTCTTTTTACTTTTCTCTTCTGTGTGTTTTATTTTTCCTGTAATTGTGATATATGATGATAAACGTACATCAGACTTTGGTTTCTATATTATTATATAGAAACCAATAGTCACCACACGCACACCCTTTCACAAAGACTATTTAACATGCAGTGTATATGGGTAAGGTCAGAGGGAATTCAATTCCCGGATTCTAATTCACTTATCGAAACCGATCCATTACGGTATCGTCTATTATATTAGAGTCTTATAATATTTAATAATCTCAATTATTTATTAAACCCGTAACACATAGGACACTCGAATATTATAAAATATTCTAACATTCTCCCACTTGGCCTATGTGTTGACTTAATGGTTTAGTAACTATAATGTGCACGTTTATATTGAGTCCCGTTTGGTCTTGTAGACCCATTTCGATCCAACGGCCTTAGAACCCTCAGGTAACACAACTAAATCCCAGACTTTGTTGTCATCCATAGATTTCATCTCCTCTTTCATGGCATTTAACCAATTTTCAAATTTGTCACTTTTCATGGCTTTTCGGAACGAGACAGGATCCTCACTAATGCTTATGTCACATTCACTTTCAACAGAATATACATAGTCATCAGAAGCGGTTGATCTTCTTTCTCTTATAGACCGCCTTAACGGTTCTGGTGGTATGATATTCTGTGGTGTTTCATTCTCCCCCTGAATTGTGACATTTTCATCATTGATTTGGACATCTAGTGGTTGTTGGACGTCGTTATTTTGTTCAATTGTGTTGTTTAGCTGTGATGACACAATTGGGACATTTACTTTAGGTGCAACTTCAGCTGAAGGAACTTCAGCTTGAATTTCTTTAATATCCACATTTCGTGGTTCATTACTCCCACTAATTTGACCATTTTCAATGAATCTAGCATTACCTGTTTCAACTATTCTCGTACTATGATTAGGGCAGTAAAATATATACCCCTTCGACTTTTCAGGATAACCAATGAAATTACCACTGATTGTCCTTGGATCTAGCTTCTTTTCTTGAGGATTATATAACCTCACTTCAGCTTGGCAACCCCATACTCTTAAATGTCTTAAACTCGGTTTCCTTCCAGTCCATAGCTCATAAGGAGTTTTTGGATCTACCTTACTAGGTACCCGATTTAAAACATAGGCTGCACCTTTTAGTGCATAAATCCATAATGAAGGAGGTAAAGAACAATTACTTAACATACTCCTAACCATATCCAGTAAAGTACGATTCTGCTTTCAGCAACACCGTTTTGCTGAGTGTGAACCGGATTTGCTCAGACCATTCATCATAGTTAAGCCCGTTAAATTTGACAACAGAGTTAGCAGATGCAAATAAATTTGATGAAGCTGCAAACATTCACACATGTTCACCTATTAGTGTTTTGACAATTCATACAAATTCATAAAGTAAACTTTAGAGTACGTATTCAAGTAACCTTTAGGCAATACTTAAACACGAAAAACACTATTAGTGATGTTAAATTTTATACTTTAATAATCAATCATATATACAAGAGTCAAACAAGCATGTTATCTTTGGATATACATACTAATTAAACCTAGTACTAATGATTAACCCTTTTATTTTATTATCTATATTTAATGATCCACCTTTGGGTGATCTTATAAAATAAAGACAATAAATGATATAACAAACAATAAAATATGTCATTTTAATTTTAACATCTCTTTAATTATGATAAAATATCAAACAAACTTTAATTTTAAAATGTATAAATTGCACTATAATAAGGCCACTTTGGTGACTAACATATTATATACAATATAAACATTTATCATTCGTAGGTAAAATTTACATTGATGTGTTAATATTACAAAACACAAAATTACTTGTATTACAAAGTTCACATACATTACATGAAACAATCATTTAAAACCTTATAGCCTTTTCAATGAAAAACCATATATATATATGTTAGAATAAGTCAAATGTAATATTGTGATTATTTGATTATTATTCATTTACCTAGTTTAGTGTAATTAGTTACCTAGTTTAGTGTAATTAGTTTCCTTACTTGTAGGATTCATTTCCTACTAATTAGCACTTGTATTTGTATATATATTCTGATGAATCAATGAATACAACTCACCGATTAATCTCCTTTATGGTATCTGATTTCTAGGTCGATCTTTCTCTCGCTTCCGCTCTTCTTCTATATCTCGTCTCCTCACAAACACCCTGCTCGTCGACCATGTCCTCCAACGCGAAATCGACTTTCCACCCGGCTTTTGCTGTGAACAACATCAATAATCATATCCCTGTCAAACTTGGCATGGATAATGATCAATACCCTTTATGGGTAGCTCTGTTCACCAATCACGCCAAATCGAATCGCGTACTCCATCACATCGTCTCCCCTAAAGTGGCTGTACCGGAGCCCGCCACTGATGATGAGAAGGAAATGTGGGCCACCCTCGACGCCACGGTTCTTCAGTGGATTTATTCCACGGTCACAACGGATCTTTTGGAAACTATCGTTGAAGCCGAATCTACTGCTATGGAGGCGTGGACTCGAATCGCTGATATTTTTCAAGATAACAAGAATTCTCGGGCTGTGACACTCGAACAAGAATTCTCTCATGTCGAGATGGCAGATTTCTCCTCTGTCTCGGCCTATTGCAAACGACTCAAGTCGTTGTCGGACCAATTAAAGAATGTCGGGTCTCCGGTCTCCAACAACCGACTAGTTCTTCAGTTCGTCTCGGGTTTATCCCCGGCATATACGCATGTCGGGGCGATAATTCGTCAAAGCACTCCGCTTCCCCCATTCTATCGTGCACGCTCTATGTTGACACTCGAGGAGTCGGGTCTTGCCAAACAGGCTGCCACGAATTCCGAGGCACTGTACACGCGTGGTCGTCTCGACAGTGACAATGGAGGGCCCTCCTCTAATGTTACTGCTCCAATGTCTGCAAAAGGGGGTCGCGGTCAAGGCTCGGGAGGTAAGAAAAAAGGGAAACAAGGGTGGAAAAGGACAACACAACAACTCCAAAGGTAATGGTGGGTCCTCTGCCACCGTCCCTTCCACTGCCACGGGGCCGTCTGCACAGTGGCCTGGTGGTTATGGATCGTGGCCCTGGCCACCCTCGCCCTGGAATTATCCACCCTGCCCCTACCCTTCGAATCCATGGATGGTGCGCCCCGGTTTCAATCCACGCTCTCCCCAAGGGATTCTTGGTTCTCGTCCTCCACAGGCGCACACTGCTGAGGGATACACCCCGTCTCAGACGGATATCGAGGCGGCTATGTACACTCTTGGACTTACTCCGCCCGAGCCTTGGGTCATGGACATAGGGGCTACGTCGCACATGACTGCGAATCAAGGTACGCTCTCGTCTTTAGTTAATTCGAGCTTTCGTAATGGTATTGTTGTCGGAAATGGTCAGTCCGTTCCTATTCACGGATACGGACAAACAACCCTACCCCCGCCACACCCACCTTTATCCTTGAAAAACGTCCTGTAAGCCCCAAAATTAGTTAAAAATCTCATATCCGTTCGAAAATTCACCACCGATAACATGGTCACTGTTGAATTTGACCCTCTTGGTTTTTGTGTGAAGGATTTGCGGACGGGGACTCGTCTAATGAGGTGTGATAGTCAGGGTGCTCTTTATCCGCTTTCAGCTAATTCTTTTCCCGCGTCGTCGTCTTCCTTTGCTGCATTAGCTCCGTCCCTCTGGCACAACCGGTTGGGACATCCCGGCGACCCCGTGTTTTCTTTTCTTAGGAATAATAAGCTCATTGATTGTATTTCGACTTCAAATAAATCGTTTTGTCAATCATGCCCTCTTGGGAAGCATGTTCGTTTACCTTTTACTGCGTCTACTTCGCGTACTTGTATGCCTTTCGACATTATTCACTGCGATCTTTGGACCTCACCCGTCTTAAGTTCGTTAGGCCACAAATATTATTTGGTTATTTTGGATGATTATTGTAATTTTTTATGGACTTATCCTCTTGCTAAAAAAAAAAAAAGTCAAGTCAGTTCAATTTTAACAAAATTTCATGTTTTCGTCCAAACTCAATTTGAGCGTAAAATCAAAACGGTACAATGTGATAATGGTTCGGAATTTATAAATGGTATTTTCCGTGATTTTTGTGCACAGCAGGGACTCGTATTCCGCATTTCCTGTCCGCACACTTCATCACAAAACGGAAAAGCTGAACGTAAAATCCGTTCTATTAATAACATCGTTCGTACTATGCTTTTTCACGCTTCGGTTCCAGCTACACTTTGGCCTCACGCCCTCGATATGGCTACATATATACTAAACATCCTTCCCAGTAAACTCTTAGCTTATAACACTCCTTTAAGTCTGCTCTATAATTGCACGCCTACGTACACTCATCTCCGTGTTTTTGGTTGTTTATGCTTTCCTTTGATCCCGTCTACGACCATACACAAATTGCAGCCCCGGTCTTCTCCGTGTGTTTTTCTTGGTTATCCTCCTAATCATCGTGGTTACAAGTGTCTCGATATGTCGACTCATAAAATCATAATCAGTCGTCACGTTTTGTTTCATGAACAAACTTTTCCGTTTGCTTCTTCTCATCATCCCGACGCCCATACCTATGAGTTTCTGAATGACGAGTCCAATCCGTATGTCCTTCGACACATGAATGTATCCCCACCCCAGCCACCTACACACACCTCGGACCAACCCCCTGCTACACCACCTTCCCCTGCTGGCCCAGACCACGACCCTGCTACTGCATCTCCCTCTCCTTTACCTGCACCTGCAAACTCGGCCCAACTCCCTTCTTTAGCCTCACGTTCCGTTTTGCCCCCGTCCAAGCCCACAACACGAGCCGACAATGGCATTTTTAAACCCAACCCCAAGTACTCAGTCCAACCAACCACTCATAATTTGTCTCACAGTCTAGCCATTTCCCCTCTTCCCAAAAATCCCGTGTCCGCTATTCGTGATTCGAATTGGAAATTGGCAATGGATGACGAGTACCAAGCTCTTGTAACTAATAAGACGTGGGTCTTGGTTCCTCGTCCTGCGGACGTTAATGTCATTCGTTCAATGTGGATTTTTCGGCATAAATTTAACGCTGACGGTTCTTTTGAAAGGTATAAAGCTCGTCTTGTAGGTGATGGAAAAACGCAGCAGGTCGGGGTCGACTGTGGCGAAACTTTCAGCCCCGTTGTTAAGCCGTCTACAATTCGTACGGTCCTTTGTCTTGCTCTCTCCAAGTCGTGGTGTATTAATCAACTCGACGTCAAAAACGCGTTCTTGCACGGCACCTTAAACGAGACGGTTTATATGCACCAACCGCTTGGGTATCGGGACAAATCACGGCCTGACTATGTGTGTCTCTTGAAGAAGTCGCTTTACGGTCTAAAGCAAGCTCCACGTGCTTGGTATACTCGTTTTGCGGACTTTATTGGACAGCTTGGTTTCAAGCACAGTAAAGTCGACCACTCGCTGTTTATTCTACGCCAAGGTACGAATCTTGCGTATTTATTGCTTTATGTCGATGACATTATCCTTACTTGCTCCTCTGAGGGTCTTCGTCGCAATATTATGAGTAGCCTGCAAGCAGAATTTGCCATGAAAGATCTCGGCCCACTGAGCTATTTTTTGGGTATTTCCGTCACGCAAAGCTCTACCGGGATGTTCTTATCTCAGACGAAGTATGCTACTGAAATAGTTGAGCGTGCTGGTATGTCATCTTGCAAAGCTGCGGCCACTCCTGTCGACACGAAACCGAAGCTGAGTGCTACTCAATCGGTGCCGTATGAGAATCCCACGTTGTATCGTAGTCTTGCAGGTGCTCTGCAATACCTTACGTTCACGCGCCCCGACATCTCTTACGCAGTTCAACAGATTTGTCTCTTTATGCACAATCCGATGACGGAACACATGGCTGCCCTTAAACGGATCATACGCTATGTGCATGGTACCGCGACGCAGGGTTTATGGCTCCGTAAGTCTGCTCCTTCTGGTTTGCGGGCTTACACAGACGCTGATTGGGGAGGCTGTCCCGACACGCGACGCTCGACCTCTGGCTATTGTGTCTTTCTAGGGGACAACTTAATTTCGTGGGCCTCTAAACGGCAGCCCACTCTCTCACGTTCGAGTGCGGAGGCCGAATATCGCGGGGTGGCGAATGTTGTCGCTGAGTCATGTTGGCTAAGGAACTTACTTGTTGAGTTACACGTCCCGATGCCTCGAGCTACTCTAGTCTTTTGCGATAACGTCATTGCAATTTATCTCTCGGGAAACCCGGTTCAACACCAACGTACCAAGCATATTGAAATGGACATCCATTTTGTTCGTGAAAAGGTTGAAAAGGGTGAAGTCCGTGTGCAGCATATTTCATCACGTTATCAAATCGCAGATATTTTTACCAAGGGTCTTCCACTGGTACTCTTTGTTGATTTTCGAGACAGTTTAAACGTTCGCTTACCTCCGGTTTCAACTGCGGGGGAGTGTTAGAATAAGTCAAATGTAATATTGTGATTATTTGATTATTATTCATTTACCTAGTTTAGTGTAATTAGTTACCTAGTTTAGTGTAATTAGTTTCCTTACTTGTAGGATTCATTTCCTACTAATTAGCACTTGTATTTGTATATATATTCTGATGAATCAATGAATACAACTCACCGATTAATCTCCTTTAATATAACTATGATTACAACAATATACGGGATTATCATATAGACGAGTGATATTCATTGGTAATGCATCAAATAAAACAATGCCATCATAATCATGACTACTATAAAGGCATAAAAAAACAACAGGAGATAAGTCCCATAAACCAAAAACATAATAAGAATATGCTAGTATCGTATATAATAAAACACTCCTAACACACATGCACAAAGTGGCAATAAAATCACCATATACACATTAACAAATATTAGTGTAAATATACGGAGTGCCCACTATTGTATTAGAATCAAAACATACAATGTATTAAATTAATGTGTATAATCAAGGCACCAAATTAATGTCAAAACATACGAAGAGTCCACTACTGGATCTTTCAAAGAATAGGAAAAGTAATGTTAGAGTAATGCGGAAGATTCAACATGATTACGGAACTCCATATACATTCACAAAATCCAACACACTTATAATAAATTAAATAATACGGAGTGTCATAAAAACCAGCACATTCACAAAAACCAACACTTATAATTAAAGCACCGTTGTACAGAACATAATTTTTGATACACTTTATATCGTGTCATACTCCGTAATACTGTAACGCAATGATGACGAAACTCCATATTAAATCATTCATCCGCTTTAATTAACACAATAATGATGCCATATTAAATCGTATCATACACACGAACATCACATAACAGAATTTAATAACGGAGTACACTACGATTTCTTTTATGGGTAAATTGATCAAGTGTGAAACCGCTCTGATACCAACTGTAAGAATTTTCTTTAATAATTTCATTGAAGGATCGATTAAAGACTCAAATTAATTCAACCCTAAAATAAAACAAAGTGAAGAGTAAGACATACCTTGATCCATGATTTCAATTTGATGATAACTAGTTGGCGTGCTCGTCCCCGTCCGGGCCATCTATCATTATTATTAAGATTTAAAAATAAGTATAAAATGTAATTTTTATATATTTTTTCTAGTTTATATATTTAACAATTATGATATAATTTTCAATGATATTTAATATGACTTCTAAAATATAAATACTAAGATCATGTTCTTTTCGACTTTTATCGTATTTTAAACACTCTTATCAAATACATTGTAAAAAATAAATTTAACACAAATTGTAATCATAATTAAAACATAATAAAGTAAAACTATTTAACAAAGTACGTACCTAAAAAGATCTAGCTAAATTTTTTGATGTATATATATATATATATATATATATATATATATATATATATATATATATATATACAAAAAGGGATGGAGACTTACCTAAAAATTAATTAAGGTAATTATGTATCATATAATTGTTTATTTTGAAATTATTATTTTTCTTCTCAATTAAAAACATCTTCAATTAATTTTTTTTGGAAAGTTCTAATATAGTAAAGATTTCAATTGTAGATTTAGTTTTATATTTTAAGTTACATATGTTAATATTTTTTCATCTAAAATCCTAGCAATAGTAGAATTATACTCCGTAAATAATACTAATATTAATTTTTTAGACCAATTATATTTTTTAGACCAATTATAATTAAATTGAAAGTCATTAGTTTGTGTGCCCGGCCCCGCCCGGGCTATCTGTCATTCTCTTTTAAATCAATTCTTATATAAAATACTCCGTATAATTGTGTATATTTGTCTATCTAATTTATATATTTACCAATTATGATACAATTTAATTTAAATATGTAATATTTAATATATTGATTTTTCTAAAATATGTATACTAATTTCATATAAAAAATTCAAAAGTATTTTTCTATTGTATTTTATTGGAAACATGAGTATTTACAAAAATAACTTATCGAATCGTAAAGATATTTAATATAACTAACTTATATTTTATTAATAATTAAATTAAGGAAAATAATGAACAATATATTTAAGGAGACAATATTTATTTTTCAATTTTGGTATCATAATATTATAAGGATTCAAATTGTAGATTTAGTATTATATTTTTGATTTTCGATTGCATATATTAATTATTTTCATCCATAATCCGATTAGTTATGGAATAACTTATTGTTTCCAATTATATATATTTAAAAATAATATTAATTTATTTCGGCCAATTGTATTGCGACAATTGTCGACCATAGAGACCATGGTTTCTGCTTTAAATATATTTACTAGTTTGCATGCCCGGCCCCGCCCGGGCTAACTATATTTACATTAAAAATTTAATTTTATATAAATTTGCATTATATTAAAAATTTGTCCAGTTTACACATTTACTATTTATGACATATTTGTATGCAAATTCTTGAAATCATAATTAAGTATAATTGTTAATCATACTTCAATTAATACAAAATTATTCTCAATAAATACATTATCAATGTATACTCTCATGAAAAATATTATTTTGATATAGAATTAATGATATTAAATCTATGAGTTCTTGGTGTTTTATTTCAAATATAAACTCACAAATACTAAATTTTTCCTAATGTGAGTCATAATATGTTTTAGGTAAGTTTTTATTTAAATATCATAGAGAATTAGTTGTTTTAAATAACACTAAGAATTAAATACTAAATTTTCCTAATGTAACATAACTAATTTAATTTTCATTAAAAAATATATTACTTTCAAAAATTTATTTATTTTATTTTTCACACCTTTCAAATATAATTTATCTATTTTTTCCAATTTTAATTTGGAAATATAGAGTGTTTGTTACAATATTTGATTATATATTTTTAAGGATATTTGATTACGTTTAAGGTAATTTTTCTTTTTTTTAAATGCTTTACTAAAAAAAAATTATTTTATTTTAGAATCCTAATAATATTTAAATATCCAATTATATTAAGTTTAATAAGTTTTATTATATATTAATATAATAACTTAGATTATATATATTAAAATAATAATTTTTTTATCAACCAATCACATTAGGACAAATGTTGACCATAGAGACCATGGTTTCTGCTTTATATATATATATATATATATATATATATATATATATATATATATATATATATATATTAGATTAGATTAGATTAGATAATAATAAGAAGAAACAATAATTGAATGATAATCCCCCTTAACCCTTGTTTCACTGTAATTTCCAATGGGGAGAATACTGTCTTTTTACTTTTTTCTTCTGTGTGTTTTATTTACAAGCACACAATCAACAACATATAAAATACTAATCAAACTATGAAAACAGGGCCAATAAAGTCATAGGAACGAAGAATAATTACCGAAGGAGATGGAATGAAATGAAATTAGGGTTTGAAAGGGATGAACTTGGATGAATTTCAATGGAGAATCATGAGTGAATTGATGAGAATTTAGGAGAGAGAAGATAGGGTTTTGAGAGTGAGATGGAGAATTAGGGTAGTATGAGGTAATTAGGGCTTAATTAGTGTTAATAAGTTAGGAATTCGAGCCCCAATTAATTACGGATTAAAATATGAAAAACATAAAAATCGCAGGGGAGCGAGCCGCTCCCTGACCAGAGCGAGCCGCTCCTCGCTCGCGCCCCGCCCGCGTGTTGCTCGCGCCCTGCTCCCGTGTTTGCACTGGAAGTTTCGGATGGTTTCACAACCCCTACACACGAACCACATGCGACCAACACACAACCAAGCCTAGCTCGCCACCTTAACCTCCATTTCACCCATCACACATAACCATACTCCGACCCTCGACATCCACCTCGATTAACGGGAGACGCCTCGACAAGACGACACGTAAGCATAAGGAATGATTTTCTAGAGCTAAAAATTGAGAAAATCCCTTGAAATGAAATATGAATATTCAAGAAATGAATTACAAAATATAAGAAAAAGTCAGGGTGTTACATACGTTAATCGCATTAAACCGAATATCGACTCCATATCGACACATTTAAAAAGCTTCTCAGTCACAACATATATACCTAGGGCGCATAGGGTGTTTCGACATATAAATCGGGTAGAGATGAGAGGCCGTTTTTTGAACTCTTGAAATTTAGATTTTTGGTCTAGAGTTGCAAAAATTACTTCGGGAAAATCGACGGCGGGGTCGATCTCTGGGAGTGCACTTTGTTGCCGCGTAACCCATATTTGCTTCCTCGACCTTGGTTGCTCCGCCATCGAAAAGTGTTTGAGGATGAACTTGAGAGTGAGCTTAGGTTTAGAGAGGATGTATTTCGTGGGGTTTAGAGTGAGGTTAGAGAGAGAGAGAGAGAGAGAGAGAGAGAATGATTTTGGAATTATGAGGGAAAAATTAGGCTTCGTGGAATATAAATAGCCGGCTAGAGCATGCGCTGACGATCTGGGACAGGCAGCCGGGAGACTGGCTTCTTTGTTTTTCGATTCCGAAAATTTGTTACAGGGACGGCTGGTCGACCGGCTAAGACCCCTTCTACGATTTTTTTTGAGAGAATTAATTTTGGGGGTACGGCTGGCAGCTTAGTCCCGGCTGCCTGGTGGCCGGCTCCAGACACCTCTCCTCGTATCTCGAAATTCTAAGTCCTAAACTTTGAAACCTGCACACTAATAAAGATTATGAGACCCTCACTCTCGCCTCACCTAATAAAAAAAAAAATGCAAAAATCAATACAATTAATACAGAAACACATGTGTTGCCTCCTGGAAGCGCTGGTTTTGTCCCGCATGACTATAGTACCTCATCGGCAAGAGGTATCAGGGGCGCCAGGTAGAGTACCTCTACTACGCCCACAACCGCAGATGGATGATAGAGCTTAAGCCTTTGAGCGTTGGCTTGAAACCATTCTCCCGAGTCCATCTTGACGTGCCGTATTTATATATACTTTTAACCCCCGATTCACTAGCGATTCTCGTTATTTCGAGTGCTTTTGCTGGACCTCACGGGATGTGTGTCCCGACCCCCTGGGATGCTTGTCCCGACCGGGATGGGTGTCCCGGACCCTAGGGACGGCTCCAAACTCTTCGTATGCTTAAATTGTTCGAGTTATTTGAAGGAGAAATCATCTAATTTTGGACCTATGTTTTTTACACTAGTTTTTAGACCCTTTTTAGAATATCATCGTTAAAACCCTAAACTTTGATCTTTGAATAATTTATACTTTTCAATTCTCGAGTCAAGAACGCTATTGTAATCATCTATTTGGTTTTTGTTGTCGAATTCATCATCCTTCTCTTTGATTGTGCTTGTGATTGGTATTGTATTTCTTCTTACTTTTGATTTCAATCTCAATTTATATTGTTCTTAATCATGTATTCATCTATTTCTCTTGTTTTAGTTATCATCTTTACTATGTGTGAGTAGTCCTTTAATCTAGGGAGAAATGTGAACCATGGGTGTTCGTTTGGGTTGATTTTGATGATTGTTTGAGTCGGGTTTTTGCGCTTGTTTTGATTGTCTCTGCTTGATTGTGATTGTTAATCCTTTGGCCAAGTTTTAGCAAACTTTTAGCACCCTTGAACCTAAGATCGAAAGCCTAGTTCGAGGAGAGGCGCGAGACAATCATTAGAACCCTCGATAGTAAGTTGCGAGAGCCCGTTATCGAGACCTAGAGAAAGCTTAAGACCAAGAGGACGAGCTATATCCTTAGCGAGTGTGATTCCCTACTCAACCCGAGTATCATGCTTTAGCCTAGCTTATCTCATGCCAAACCTGACTTCCTAAACCTTTCCATTACAAGTTAAACCTTTCCATTACAAGTTAAACCCTCCCATTACGCTCTAGCTATAGCAAACCTTCAACACTCGAACCGACCGAGACTAGAATCGCTCCATAAGTAACCCACATTAGCAACCATCTCCCTGTGGACTCGACCTCGACTTACCCTAGCTACCTTAATGTTTGTCAGGTTTATCTTTAATTAGGTGAGTGCGATTAAGCCTAACCATATCTCCAGCCCTCAATAACAAAACTTACTTATCCTTGTGACGGTAAATGGTCCAGACCATTTAGAGGTTTTCCCCCCTTTCCTGTCAAGGTCTTAGTGAAAATTTTGGAAAATTCCACATTTTTCTACTCGACAGAACCGACTCTTCTGTCCCTACGATCATGTAGATTTCCCCAACCCTTTGTTGGTTGTTCTTGCGGTTGTTCTGATCCTTATCTTTATCTCCTATTCCCTCTTGCTGGTGGTGTACAGATGCAGATGCCTTTGTTGAATCAAGAAACATTTTTAAAACTCTTAGTTGATGATAGAGCTTAAGCCTTTGAGCATTGGCTTAAAACCGTTCTCCCGAGTCCATCTCCAGCCCTCAATAACAAAACTTACTTATCCTTGTGACGGTAAATGGTCCAGACCATTGATACACTCTATTTATATTCATTTTATGCCCCCGGTTCAGTCACATTTAGCTCGTTTTTATTCGTATTTACTATGACTCTAGGAGCTATTTGTTATGTTTCTCGATACTGCTGCTTTTCATTTACATTTTGCAGGTTTTGGTGGTTTTGAGCCAAAACCCGGGACGTTAGGAGCATTTCGAGAACTGAGCCAAAAAGACCAAGCTCAAGCACGCATGAAAGCTCGGGAAATCAAGCCAAGACCAAAAGGAGGAGAGGGCCACGAGTTATTAAGGCCCAAAAGCTAAGGATTCGAATAAACTTGGCCCAAGACAAAGGGGGATGATCAAGGATCAAGCCCAAGAATAAAAGAACCAGAGCCGGCCCAAGTTGGAGGGTCAGGCCGGTCACAGATCGCAACCGGCCGTACGCCCCAAAGACATATTTTGACTCGGTTTCTAAATTAATTCGAAGCCATCGTTTTGGAACATATAAATACACTCCTTAGGTCGAAAATCACTTATGCTTTTATTTCCCTAGTTTTAGTTTACTGTTGATTTACTTTTCTCTCAAAACTCAAAGTTTTAGTTTAGTTCCAAGTTTTGCTTCCTTGTAATCGTCGGTACTCCGTAAGTTTCAAGTTTAATTTTATTGCAATTACTTTCATTCATCATGTCTTCTTCCCTTTATTTTATTGCTTTGATTGTTATTATGAGTAGCTAATTTCATAATTAGGGTTAGGGGAATTTGTGATATTTGGTTCAGGAACATGTTTTGAGATTAAATTGGTTGATTAAATTGTGCTCTTGATTTCTTTTCTCGCTGCTTTATGACAATTGAATTAGGTTTATTTCATCGATCACCGATTTAACTGAGTTTAATTGAACTCGAGTATGTTTTAATTTAAGATCGAAGTTTAGTTAAAACTAGACTTACGCGAGTTAGATAAGTTGAATTTAGTAAGTTGCGAGAGCCCGCTAAATTTGCTTAAGGCTAAAATTGACTCGAGAGAGCGTTTTACAAACCTAGTCATTTGCACAGTTTAACTCTTCCGTCTTATGAACTTGCGTTCCTGAATCATTGTCATATATGACCCCGACGCCCTAATCTTTCTCCATATATATTTTCATCTTGTCTTATTATCTGCTTTAGTTTAGCTTAAAACAAACCTTTTCACACCTGAGTTGAACCTGTTACTCCGACTTTAACCTGAGACTACACCGTTTCCCTGTGGATTCGATCTCTACTTGCTGCTATCTGCTGTTAGTTGTCATTTAGGTTTATTTTGATTAAAGTGATACGACTTTAGCCTTATCAATTTTGGCGCCGTTGCCGGGGAAACGGCTTAGTTAGTTTTAGTTTTTGTTAAGTCTTACAGGTTTTTCTCCTTTGTCTCAAGGAACTTAGTTCCTTGAGGCCGTTTCTTATCGTTTTCTTGTAGTTTTGTTTATGCACGTGTCACCTCTGAGGTTTAGTTCCATTTGAGCCTGAACCTGAGCGAGCTTTTCACAGACTACGTAAGGAAGCGAGAAAGTTACTTGATCCTGATTTTGAGGAAGCGTCGCAAGCGGAGTCTAGTGCAACGCAATCGTCCTACGAAGAGGACACACCTCCCCGTACTCCGTTAACTCCACCGCCAGTGACCATGCCTAAACTTTCGAGTCACTCGGTGCCTACACCGGAGTCCATTCCGAGTGGATTCACTATGCCCGCTACGGTGCAGGGCAACTTCGAGATTCGCCCCGCCTTCTTAAATTTGGTGGAGCGGAATCAGTTCGGTGGTTATCCTACCGAAGATCCTGGTCGGCATATGCAGATGTTTACCGACTACTGTTCTACGATTAAGCAGGCCGGGATTACGCAGGAGCAAATACGGGAAATGCTGTTCCCGTTCTCATTAAAGGATCGGGCCCGCGAGTGGATTACTGATCTAAACAAGGAGGACGCCGGTATTACTGATTGGAGTGGGTTGGCTCTAGCATTCTACTCCAAATTCTATCCTCCAGAGCGTACGAACCAAATGAGGAGTCAAATTCAAGGCTTCAAACAAACGTTCGACGAGTCGCTTGCTGAGGCGTGGGACAGGTATAAGAAGCTGATTAGAGACTGTCCTCATCACGGGCTCAATACTTGGTTGGTGATCATGACCTTCTACAATGGTCTTTATGCGGAGAGTCGGGCTATTCTTGATTCAGCTGCAGAGGGTCGCTTTGCCAATAACACGGATGATGACAAAGCTTGGGGTTTAATAGAGGAGATGGCGGTACACTCCGCACAGTTTGGTAAGCCGAGAGGGAATTCACGGTCCGCACAGGATGACCGTGATAAGGGGGCTATTAGTGCGCTAACAAGTTAGGTTGCTGCGCTAACTGCGCAAATTTCTATGATGACAGGTGGTGGTTCTTCTAGTGCTCACGTGAACGCTGTCACAGGGCACGATATGGGTTATACTACTGGTATCTTTGCGCCCCGAAGCAGGTTTTTGCGTATCAAAACTACAACCAAAACCTGCCCTACCAGAACCAACCTGGTTACGATCGATCACTCTTGTCTTACCGTAACCAGAATGTCCTAAACCCAACCACCCAACCATCGCAAAATCAACCTTACATTCCCCCACATAAAAATTTCCAACAAACCCCTCCGAACTACCAAAGACCCCCATATGTCCCACCGGTTCAACCTGCTCCTGCTCCTGTTGTTGATTCGGGTGTGAGCGAGCTGAAGGCCATGATGCTTCAGATGGCCAAGTCGCAGGAGATAATGATGCAGCAAATGCAGAAGAGCGACCAAGCCAAGGATGCTGCGATTAAAATGTTGGAGAATCAAGTGGCTCAATTGGCCACTTCGCAAGCATCGCGTCAACAGGGCACCTTGCCGCCCCAAGGTAATCCCCCTAATCCTCCCTATGATACCGCATGTGCTATAACTTTGAGGAGTGGTACGTTCTATGATGGCTCTAAGCATTTGGGGGAGGAAGAAGACGAAATCATGGCTGATCCGAGGAAAAAGAGGTCTCAGCCGGTCGACCGGCAGCCGGTCGTCCAACCGGCTGGACCTGCTGCTGCGGGAAAAGTTGATTTGGGTGATACTTCTGGTGCTACGGTTGCCTCTCCTTCGCCCCCGATTCAAATAAAGCTCCCGTTTCCAGGTCGCCAACAAGAACTCCCAGATTTCACCGCTCAGTTGAGTAAGTTCATAGACGTCCTAAAGACGCTGCAGGTAAATGTTCCGTTTATTGATTTAATTCGTCAAGTTCCTGCTTATGCGAAATTTCTTAAGGAAGTCCTAGCCAGGAAGCGGACCATAGATGGGGTTGAGACCATTGCTTTCTTGGGGGAGGGTAGTGCCTTGCTACAGGGTAGTTCACCTCCTAAGTTGAGTGACCCCGGGACTTTTTCCATCCCCTGCTCGATTGGGAAGTATGTGGTCCAGAACGCTCTATGTGACCTTGGGGCTAGTGTCAGTGTCATTCCCTACTCCGTCTGTCAGAAGCTTAATATGACTAAGTTAGGAGTTACCTCTATGACGCTGCAGATGGCCGACCGTCTTTGCTCGTAGACCTTTAGGTATCCTAGAGGACATCCCGGTCAAGGTAGGGCAGTTCTACATTCCCGTTGATTTTATTGTCCTGGACATTCCCGAGGACCCCCACGTCCCGATCATTTTAGGGAGACCTTTCTCGCACACCGCAGTCTTTGTTATAGACGCGTGGGGAATAAGACCTTGTCGTTCTTGGTGGGGGAGAAGCTCACATACACTAAGTCTAGTCTTCCCCTGCGCCCCTACGCACTGAGTCCGCGGGTCGCTATTGACCTTGCCCCTCCGTCTCACTTTACTGGAGACTCTTTGGAGGATGTTTCTTCTGCTGTTTCTTGTGCAGGTCTTACACAGGGTGGCTGTGATCCTGGTTTGGGGGAACGGAAGGTCACGAGGGCGGATGTCTACGATCCTGGGGATGGAGGAAGAGATCCACTGGCCTGGAGTCATACGCCGCGAGTCAATTATGGAGAACCATTTCGCGATGGCATACCTTGCGTGATGGATTACAATGCTTTGCCTCGAGAGAGGAGAATTCTATGGCGAACGGATGCTATTTCGCCAAGCGAGGTGGTTGCAAATGGCCAATGTCCTTGGCCTTCTTATACTTGATATCTGCTGCTTTGAAGAGTCGTGCGGGACTATAAACCAGCGCTTCCGGGAGGCAACCCGATGACGTTGTATTTTCATTTAGCATTTGTACTTTTGGTTTGCTTGTTTTTATGACTTTTGGATTTCTTTGAGCGCGCGAGGACGAGGGTATTTTATTGTGATTTTTAGCGCGCAGGTATTCATGGACTTTTAGGTCCTTATTATGTTGAAGACACACACGGGAAGGCCCTTAGCCGGCCTCATTCTTAGAGCCAGGCCGGGCCGTCGTGAAATTTGAAACAGAGGAAAAAACGCAAAAAAATTGAAAAATGGGGACGGCCCGGCCGTGCCGATCTGGGCCAAGCCCCTTGGTCTGCTCTTCTGTTTTGCGTATTCTTGCGTGCTATGCCGAAGTACTTCGACGTTGGACTGAATTGGACGCATATACGGGGATTCTAAGCCCCACTCCACGCTTCACTTCGGTTTGGGGGAGCTCCAACTCTACATTGTGAGCACTCTTTACCCCATTTTCCCTCGTTTTCTCGTTTTACTTTCCTTCCCTTTTATGATTTATGTCCTCCTCTGCTTTTGTGGTTGTGCTGTTTTCCACATTGAGGACAATGTGTGATTTGGTTTGGGGGAGGGAAACACTTTCGCGTTCATTAGTTCATTTGCATTTAATTTTTGTGTGCATTTATTACAAAAAATCAAAAAAATTGAAAAATTTCAAAAAATACAAAAATACGAGTCTTTTTGGTCTGCTTTGTCCTGCTTTGACACGTTTGGTGATTTGATTAGTGCATTAACTTTGATCTTTAGTATCTCCAAGTCGACTTTCTATCGTCGTAGCTACGCTATATGTTTGTTTCCTCTTACTAGATTGCGAGCCTCAAACACTAACCCGCTTGTATTTGCTTAATTCTTTTGACTTTTAAACATTTACTTTCGACTTTGACATTCGAGCTTGGCAAATGGTTTGTGGAATGTTGGTCTGTTGGTTAGTGGTTTGATTTGGAATGATCTTTTATATGTTGGAGCAATGCTTCGATGCTCTCGGAGGGGACTCATTGATTTGAGTAACCACAGTGGCCATGAATTTGGTCACGGCCAGAGTATGAGCAATAACGTAACCCTTAAGGAAATATGTGTACCCGAGCGCGATTTTTACCGAGTGAACGTCAAGCTAAACGGTACTACATACGAGGGATGCTCCACATTTGAGAGAAGGAAAAAAAAAAGAATACAGAAAAGAAAAGAAAAGAGAACAAATGGTAATGATTTGGTAAGTTTTGGATGATGGAAAGTGGTTTGATCGGTTGGCCTTGCTTGAATTGATTTATCGTTAGTTTTACTATTGCGTAAGCGTTAGAGGCTAGTGATATAATGTGGTGTGAACGGTTGAGACTTGTGCTCTATTTTTGGCGAAATAGGCTATGGTTGTATGTTTATGTGCATAGGTCGTCCACTTTGAGATACTAGCGTGATTAGTTCGTGTCACTTTGATTTTCTCCGACGCTATTTGCTTGAGGACAAGCAAAGGTTTGGTTTGGGGGAGTTTGATACACTCTATTTATATTCATTTTATGCCCCCGGTTCAGTCACATTTAGCTCGTTTTTATTCGTATTTACTATGACTCTAGGAGCTATTTGTTATGTTTCTCGATACTGCTGCTTTTCATTTACATTTTGCAGGTTTTGGTGGTTTTGAGCCAAAACCCGGTACGTTAGGAGCATTTCGAGAACTGAGCCAAAAAGACCAAGCTCAAGCACGCATGAAAGCTCGGGAAATCAAGCCAAGACCAAAAGGAGGAGAGGGCCACGAGTTATTAAGGCCCAAAAGCTAAGGATTCGAATAAACTTGGCCCAAGACAAAGGGGGATGATCAAGGATCAAGCCCAAGAATAAAAGAACCAGAGCCGGCCCAAGTTGGAGGAGTCGTGCCGGTCTGCCAGACGCAAGCCGGCCACTCAAGACATATTTTGACGGTTTTCTAAATTAATTCGAGTTTACTGTTTTGGAACATATAAATACACTCCTTAGGTCGAAAATCACTTATGCTTTTATTTCCCTAGTTTTAGTTTACTGTTGATTTACTTTTCTCTCAAAACTCAAAGTTTTAGTTTAGTTCCAAGTTTTGCTTCCTTGTAATCGCTTGCATTCGTAAGTTTCAAGTTTAATTTTATTGCAATTACTTTCATTCATCATGTCTTCTTCCCTTTATTTTATTGCTTTGATTGTTATTATGAGTAGCTAATTTCATAATTAGGGTTAGGGGAATTTGTGATATTTGGTTCAGGAACATGTTTTGAGATTAAATTGGTTGATTAAATTGTGCTCTTGATTTCTTTCTGCGCGTTTTATGACAATTGAATTAGGTTTATTTCGCCTGATCACCGATTTAACTGAGTTTAATTGAACCTGAGTATGTTTTAATTTAAGATCGAAAGCCGAGTTAAAACTAGACTTACGCGAGTTAGATAAGTTGAATTTAGTAAGTTGCGAGAGCCCGCTAAATTTGTTTAAGGCTAAAATTGACTCGAGAGAGCGTTTTACAAACCTAGTCATTTGCACAGTTTAACTCTTCCGTCTTATGAACTTGCGTTCCTGAATCATTGTCATATATGAACCCGACGCCCTAATCTTTCTCCATATATATTTTCATCTTGTCTTATTATCTGCTTTAGTTTAGCTTAAAACAAACCTTTTCACACCTGAGTTGAACCTGTTACTCCGACTTTAACCTGAGACTACACCGTTTCCCTGTGGATTCGATCTCTACTTGCTGCTATCTGCTGTTAGTTGTCATTTAGGTTTATTTTGATTAAGGTGATACGACTTTAGCCTTATCAACCATTTAGAGGTTTTTCCCCCCTTTCCTGTCAAGGTGTTAGTGAAAATTTTAGAAAATTCCACATTTTTCTACTCGACAGAACCGACTCTTCTGTCCCTACGATCATGTAGATTTCCCCAACCCTTTGTTGGTTGTTCTTGCGGTTGTTCTGATCCTTATCTTTATCTCCTATTTCCCTCTTGCTGGTGGTGTACAGATGCAGATGCCTTTGTTGAATCAGCCGCTCGATTTCATTTTTTAGAGACCAGCAGTCTTCGGTACTATGTCCCTGAGTCTTATGGTACTTGCAATACCTGTCTCTGTTTCCGTGAGGTGCCACCGGCTTCGGTGTCGCGAACTTTGTTTCATCCTTTGCCAACTCAAAAATCTCATCTCTCAGTCTGTCAAGTGAAGTGTACTTGTCATACCGCAACCTCCTGTCTTGTTATCCTCTGTCACCGCCGCGGCCGGTGTAGCCACCATGTGACCGCTGGCCCTATTTCTCCTTACCTTCACTCTGCTCCTCTTTCTTTTCAGATTTTTTCGGTCTTTTGCCGAAGGTTTTGTAAAATTGCTCATTCCTGATGAAACCCTCGGTCATCTCCTTGGCCTTTAACAAGTCTGAAGGTAAGTTTCTAATCAGGAGGTGATATGTGCTTTTTATATAGATTATATGCCCCCGGTTTAGTCACATTTAGCTTGCATTTAGTCGAGTTTATTATTACTTTACGAGTTATTTGCTTTATATTGCGGTACTGCTGTTCTCGTTTAGATTTTGCAGGTTTTGGCGGTCCTGAGCCAAAACCCGAGTCAAGAGGAACAATACGAGTACCGATACCTCAAGACCAAGCTCGAGCCGCTGCGGGAGCTTGGGATACGAATACAAACATGATGGATTAAGGCCCAATTGGAAGACAAGCACTTAACGAAGAAACAAAGCCCGACCCATGATTTGGGACCGGTCGGTCCAGGCAGGCCGCCGGCTGGCCGGCCGGCTAGGGGGCCTTGTTACACCGTCTTACTTATTTTCGAGCTTTATTGTTTGGATAACTTATATATATACCCTAGGACGGAAATTTGGAAACTCGTGCTTTTATCTTTAGGTTTTCTTTCATAATTTAGAATACTTTAGACTTAGTTTCCTCTCTCTACAAGACTCTCAAATAATTAGTCTAGTTAAGTTTGCAAGATTCGACTTTTACTTCAAGATTTCAAGATTAAATTCAGGTTTTATTCCAATTGTTCTTATTTCACTTGTTATGTCTATTATTGATTGGTTTAGTTTAATTTCAGTTATGAGTAGCTAATTTCTTAATTAGGGTTTAGGGGAATTTGTGACTATTGATTTGGGAACATGTTTTAATTGCTTTGATTGATTGAAATTGTGCAAGTTGATTTCTTTCTACGCGTTAATATTATCAATTGAATATAGGGACGCCTAAATTGAATTGAACCTTGGTAGTTTTAATTTAAGATCGAAAGTCTAATTAAAACTAGACTTACGCGTATTTGATGTGTTAGGTTTAGTAAGTTGCGAGAGCCCGCTAAATCTACTTAAGGTTAATATTGACTCGAGAGAGCATATTTTATGCCTAATCACTTGCATAGTTTCTTTTGATTATTATTTCTTATTGAGTTGAGTTCCTGGATTGATGTTACATTGAATCCGATGCCCTAATCTTTCTCTCATATACTTTTACCCTCTTATTTATTGTTCTAGTTTGGTTCTCCTTTCTATAAACCAATGTTTGCCCTGAAATAGCCTAAGTTTAGCTAAGTGATCTCTTAACTACACCGTTTCTCTGTGGATTCGACCCTGCTTGCTGCTAGCAGCTAGTTAGTTGTTTTGTAGGATTTATTTTTGATTGAGGTGATACGACTTAGCCCCATCAAGAGGCTTCCTAATTCTCCTTCATTTAGTCCCACAGTCAGCGCGTGGACTCCAATATTTGGGTCTAAATTTCTTATCTGTTGGGACTTACAGTCAAACCTGATCATGTAATCCCTCAATTTTTCATTCTTTCCTTGTACAACGTTCAACAGTTCTGTTGCCGTCTTCTCTCTCCTACGGTTTCTCGCTTATTGTTGCTTGAACAACTTTGTCATGTCTCATACCCCGTTATCGATCCCATAGGGAGATTGCGAAACCATATTTGCGTAGGCCCGTCAAGGTAGTTGGGAACACCTTGCACCAAACATGGTCAGTCGTATCATACATCATCATGTGGCTCTCGTAAGCGGCGGAATGCTCCTCAGGGTCGGTTTTTACATCATATTGAGATGTTGGCATTTTCATTTTGGGCAAAGGACACCCAGCATGGTTGGTGCCAGTGGAGACTTAATTGCCACTTGCCCTCATTTTAGCGCGTTGCGCCTCGGCCTTTCAAACCTCGAGACTTCCTGGACCGAGATTTCGGGTTTGAAAGTTGACTTGGCTACATTCGACTCTTGTAACCCTCCACCTTCATCCGTGTGGTGGGTGATTTCACCCCCAAAGAGATTTTTAGGGGTGATTCAAGTGTTCCGGTGTGTGCTATCTGGTTCCTCTTTTCGCGGTTTTGGTATCTGGTTGCCTTTCGGCGGCTCTTTTGGTGTCCCCCCATCTGCTTGAGAAGGACGTTCATCATTCTTCTTTCCTCGGGTGTAAGGGGAGTAAGGATTTCTTCTTCAAAGGGGGTGCCCCCTTACGGCTGCCTCAGATGGTCCTGCATCTTCGGTAGCTTTTGGATTTTCTTTGATCTGTCATAACTTTTATGTCTTATCCCCACAGACGGCGCCAATTGTTTCGCGTTACAAACACTTGAAATATTTACAACTCGAACCAATATATATATATATATAATGTAAGAGCTTCTGCAGGATACGGTATTGCATGACATTCTCTAGTTAGCTGACCTACACAATGGGACAAACTTAGCCTCGAGGGTGTTCGAGGATAGCCCCTCCGATACTTAAGTAAGCTTGTGTATGAGTTTTTGTATAAAAGTAGAGGGAGATAAAGTCTAAGTAATACCTTATGTGTGTTTTGTGAGTTATATGTGTATTCCCCTAGCCATGCTCTTCCTGATATATATATATATATATATATATATATATATATATATATATATATATATATATATATATATATATATATATATATATATGAACTATCTCTGCATTTAACTATCTCGCTACTTAACTGCATTTAACTAGGTTTCTGAGTGCTAGATACATCATATAATACTCCAGCTTACATTTTTATAGTTGTACATACATTTTTCCCTCAACTTTTTAATGTATCTAACTATGAATTTAATGTAACCACAAGTAAATTTAATGTATTTAAAATGATTTTTAAGAAAAATACTTTTATTTTTTTAAGTATTATTAATTCTTTTATAATATGTATTCGGACTCGTATTTCTTGTATTTGAACTCGTATTTCGTGTATTTGGACTTATATTTCATGTATTTGGACATTTATTTCATGTATCAGGACTCGTATTTAGTAACCAGGACTCAGTATTTTATGCTTAGGACTCGTATGTCGCTGTGAATCTTGACTCGATTTGCATGCTTAGGACTCATATTTCATGTAACCGGACTCGTATTTCTTGTATTTAAACTCGTATTTCGTGTATTTGGACTTATCTTTCATGTATTCGGACTTATTTAGTAACCTAGGACTCGTATTTAGTATGCTTAGGACTCGTATTTTCATGCTTAGGACTCGTATTTCAGCTTAGGACTCGTATTTCGCTGAATCTTAGGACTCGTATTTCATGTAACCGGACTCGTATTTCTTGTATTTGAACTCGTATTTCGTGTATTTGGACTTATATTTCATGTATTCGGACTCGTATTTCGTGTATCCGGACTCGTATTTCGTGTAACCGGACTCGTATTTCATGTAACCAGACTCGTATTTCATGTAACCGGACTCGTATTTCATGTATCCGGACTCGTATTTCATGTAACGGGACTCGTATTTCATGTAACCGGACTCGTATTTCGTGTAACCGGACTCGTATTTCGTGTAACCGGACTCGTATTTCGTGTATTCGGACTCGTATTTCGTGTATCCGTACTCGTATTTCGCGTATCCGTACTCGTATTTCGCCAACTCACTCACCACCACCACCACCGAGTCACCCACTCCGAGTTGACTCACCGTCCAATGCAACGCCTCCTTCATTCGCTCCGGCGGTGTCGGCACCACACGAGCCGTTTGGCTCTCCACCTGTGCCGTCATCTACTCCCAACAACACTCCGTCAATGGCCATCCTTAGATCTCATCCCTCTCTCCATCGATTATTATCACCATCGCCATGTACTCACCACCGGATTTCAAACACCCCCGCCTTTACCACTAATGACCACCTGCGCACCAGAGCCACCCACGACGACCTCCATTAATAGATCGAAACACCGGTGGTGGAGAGAAAAAATATGGCGTGGTGGTCGGAGCAAGGCCACAACCAGAAAGACGACAATCATGACAGATCTAAGGGTGTTGCACGACGGTGGACGTGAGAGAGACGTCTCGATCGTGGTGGTCAGCGCAGGGTGGTTCAGGCGGTGGTGGTCGCTTGCAGTGGAGCAAGATCACAATAATGGAGATGACCGAGGTGAGAGAGAAGGTGAGGGTGGCTCAGGCGGTGGTGGTAGTCGGTGTTGCTAATGACGAAGATGGTGAGATAGACACTGATGGTGGTGGTCGACGGTGATAACGATGAAGGTGAGAGAGACGATTCATGGGTGGTTTCGATGATGGTGGTGCTGGTGATGGTGGTTCCGGTGATGGTTGCGCCGTTGATGGTGGTGGATGATGAGAAAGAGATAAAATAATTAGGGTTGTACTTTTTTTTGACCTTTGTCTTTTGCTTGAAAAGTATCAGTTTGATTTAATAAACTTGGGCTGAAAAACACTAGATAGGCTTTGAGTTTAATTGGGCCGCGCGCATGATTGCATTAGTTTGTGATGTAAGTCTGTAACACTAGTTCGTATGGTTCGTATCATAAGACTAGTTCGCACGGGATCCTAAATCTATATATATATATATATATATATATATATATATATATATATATATATATATATATATAGGAATTGAATCAGGTGAGACCACTCCCTTAAAATGAGGCCACCCCTTAAAATGAGACCACTCTGTTATAATAACATAATATCTTATTACTGTAACAATGTATCTTCTTTATTTATTTTTTTTACCAAAAAAAAAAAAAAAAAAAAAAATTTAAAAAATTAAAAAATTAAAAAAAAAAAAAAAAAAAAAAAAAAAAAAAATTAACTTAATGTTGAAACTATGTTATAATAACAAATATTCATTTATGTTATAATAACATGATTTTAGATGTGTTACTATAATAAACATAGGGTGTTATTATAACAGCCGCGACAGATCTAGGCCGTTGATTTTTAGATCTAATCGGTCATTTCTTGAGACGGTCTTATTTTAAGGGGTGGTCTCACCGGATCCTCACTCTATATATATATATATATATATATATAGAGTAAAGTTATATAGAGTCCACATATAGAATAGAGTCCTAGAGTCCTAATCTAAGCCATTAGATTGTGAAGATCAACGGCTGAGATTAAATCTCAAAAGGTCGCCATATTGTAAGGCGAGGCATCAATTTCGCCTTGAGTCCAAAATCAACAATTTCATTTTTTTTGTTGGAATTTCATTTTTGTCGTTGGAATTTCATTTTTTCGATAAATTAATTTTGGACTCTAGGACTCTAATTTTTTTGTGGACTCTAAAGAACCTATTTCTATATATATATATATATATATATATATATATATATATATAGTAAAGTTATATCGAGGCAGCAGATATGAGCGAGACTGCGAGGCTTAATCTATGCCGTTGGATGAAGAAAGAATCAAAGGTTTAGATTTGTTAAGTAATAATTTGGCCTCAATTTAATCAATCAATATTTAAATAAAAAAATAATGGGGACGAGTGATTTATGAGGAGATTCCTTAATTGTCTTACTTTCATTTCCCCATTAGTGCTTCTCCTTTCTTATTTGTCTAACATTCATTTAACCATTTTTTTTTTCAGCATCTTTCAAATTCTAAAACCAAACAATTGCTCTTCAACATTCCATCTTCTTTTTTATTTAATTTCTGTCACTTTTCTACGATTAGAGAAGGATTATAATTTTTGTCACTTTTTTTAATGGAGCATGTTGTTTTCATTTAATTTTGTATAGATTTATTTTAATAGAATATAGTGATGAAGATGAAGATGGTAATAAAGATGAAAAGTTTTACAAATTTTGAAGATGGAGATGGAGATGGAGATGAAGATGGAGAGTTTCACAAATTTTGAAGATGAAGGAGATAAACATGGTAGATTGATAAATATTGCAAATTGATAATGGTAAGTGTATAATTAATGTCGGAATTTGTTTTTAATTTCCATTTTTTACGAAAATCGTTTATTTTTTTCAATTTTCTATGTCAAAAGCAAGAATCTTTAATGAATTAAATATAATTTTGAAATGTTTAATCCACATTTTCTAATAAAATTAATGTCAAAATTTCGTAAAAAGTTAAAAGTTTTAAAAATTTGTTTCAAAGTTTCGTAATTTGCGGTTGCAGTTACAAAGTTTTAGTTAAAGTTTTAAAAATTTGTGTTAAAGTTTTATAATTTGCGGTTGAAGTTTTAAATTTCAGTGACGTTGGATATTTTCTTATTAATGAATTTGTAGAATTTCGGTTCTTTTTTTTTTTTTCAATTTGTTATGTGAAAGCAAACTTTTTTTAAGAATTAATAGAGATGCTAATATTTTTTGTAATTTTTGATTTTGTGAAATTTCGTTTTTCTTTGTTACACAATATTTAATTTACTCCCGATGGTGGTGCAGGATAAGAAGTTTCTCAAGGTAGCCTGCTTTGCTTGAAACAAATATCGAGGAATCAGCCGACGAGGGAAATGTAGTATACGTTTAATCAAACGTCGATGGACATGATCATGTTGTAATCATGACTGACAAATTATCAATAAAATCTACTAAAGTTTTAAAATTCATGGTTAAAATTACATAATTGTGCGTTAAAGTTTTTAAATATGCTACATTATTTTAGATGCGGTGGTGACAAACTTATTATTACAGCTACGTAAACCCCAGTTAAAGTTCTAAAAATTTGTGTTATAGTTACATTTTTGGGGTTAGAGTTTTAAATTTTTAGAGTTACAAAACGTTGTATTGCATTTTTATTTCTCATGATTGTTCTTGTTTATGACTGTTTCATTGATGAAAAAATATTTGTAATAAAATTTCTTTTGAAGTGGTTGGAGTTTTGTGTTTATAGGATAAAGTTTCGTTTTGATTACATAGTTTAGAAACAAATTTATGTAAATGTTGTCATTACAACTTACAAAATAATTACAGTTACATTGTAGGAACTACAATTACACAAATTTATGTAAATGAATACAGTTACATTTTAGGAAATACAATTGATTTACTATTAAGTTGTTAAAATCGCATTTACAAAATAAATAACATTATTCTCCGAGGAAAAGGTTCACGTAGGTGGAGAATTCCTATTAGATAACGACGGTGGACCTTCAACTTGAGGTTGTCGTCAGTAGTAGCACTAACATCATAAATCACAGTCAACCCTCACTAGCAACCACTTCCATCTGTGAATATACACACCCATATTGTGAATATAAAACTGCAACCGCAAATTATAAAACTTTAACACAAATTTATAAGACTTTAACTATTATTTTTGTAACTACTACCGCAAATTACGAAATTTTGGAACAAAATTTTAAAACTTTTAACTTGACAAAGATTCTTGCTTTTCACATAACAAATTGAAAAAAAATAAATGATTTTCGTCGAAAAAAATACGAACAAATTCCGAAATTAATTATACACTTACCATTATCCACTTCCAATATTTATCAATACTCCATGCTTACCACCTTCAACAACAACAACAACGCAACAATGTCAGTGAAAATTAGAGAACAAAATTTCAAAAAAGAATGATAAATGATAAAAATAATAATTAAAAAAAAAAAGTTCATAATTAAAATTAAAAAAAATGGTGGACAAACTTACAGAAAATGGAGATTAGACACAAATGGAGATTAGACACAAATGAGCACTAATATTCGAAATTTATACAAACCACGGCAACAAGCAACGACGAACAACGTCAATATGGAAAAAAAAAATCAAGTTAATGATAAAAAATTATATTTTATTCGTTTTCAGATCTGTCTTTGTAATATTCGTCAACATCATGTTTTTATTTGTATAACTCATGTTTCTCGTTGTAATTCGTATTTTGGTGTTATAATAACAATGTTATAATAACATTGTCAAAAAAAACATTGTTACTGTAACAATAGTACTACTTTATAAAAACACCTCCATATTATTTGTGAAATTATACAACTAGTCTACGCCTACTGATTGTAAGGTATTCTATATATTGAAGAAGGGGATTGTATTTTACAGAGTTATGCTTTCGCATGTGATTTTACTCCTAGATTATACACTGTGAAAATGGGTAAAAGTTGTGTTTTGAAAACTAAACTTGATATGTGTAATCGTCATTTCATAGAAAAGCCAAAGAGATTATGTACCTACCAAAAGAATTTGTATTGTTCGCATTGATTATGACACTATTCTTTAGTCTACAACACTTGTTATTATATAATGTTAACAATAATTTTTCTATATTAAAGGCTATTAGCTCAAATATGGCAGAGCAATGTGCAAATTATGCACAAAGATATGGGTTCGAATCCCATATAGCCTGGTTAAGTAAGTGTTTGGTAACTTTAACTGGTCACACAATAACGTCATGCACAAACAAATCAAAGTATGATTTTAAGTTTGTAACCTTAAAAATCAACGCCTAATGGTTTGTATTCAAAGTAACATTGATGACAATTAGCCAATATGGGAATCGAACCCATATCTTGTGCATCGCACAATGCTCTACCATTTGAGCTAATTAGCTTATATACTTTATTAAGTCTAAATACGCAACATGTTCTATATGTAAACAATTACATGTTAATAGTATTAACCAACTCATGTAACAATAAAACAATGTGTTATAATAAAATTGAATAATGTATTAGAGTTGTATATAATAAGAAAAAAAATATGTTTATGCAATCACTTATATTACAATAACCGTACGTGGGTTAAAATCATAGAAAAACGTGTTACAATAACAAAAAAATGTGTTATTATAACAAAAGTAAATTTGTTACAATAACCACATATATTCTATATCAAGAACCAATTTGCGTTATAATAACAAACAATTTGTGTTATAATAACAAGTTACGTCTTTGTTCATACAATAACGTATCAAAATACATAAAAAAATGAAACGAAGAAAAAAAGCGGGTATAAACAATATGAAATACAGTTAATTGAAGATCCAAATCTACTAATTGAATAAAATCCTAAAAGTTCACCTTCAAACACAATTACATTACAAAATCAAAACGAAAAATTAAGAAAATTGAGGGTACTACATCAAAGTCACCACAAAAAAACAAACAAAATCATTTACATGTTAATAATAATAGCCAACTCATGAAACAATAATAATAGCCAACTCATGAAACAATAAAAAATGTACTATAATAAAATTGAATAAATGTATTGGAATTGTATAGTAACAAATTAAAAATGTGTTGCAACAACCATTCATATGTATTGAAATAACCGCAATTGTGCTACAATAACAACAATCAAACTCGTGTTATAATAACTAAAAATGTGTTATAATAACAAAGATAAACGTGTTACAGCAACCACAAACTTGTTACATAAAGAGTCAATTTGTGTTATAATAACAAATAATTTGTGTTATAATAACATTAAGTTACGTTAATTTATCATATATCGCATCAAAATACATAGAAACAATGGAACGATAAAAACTAACAGGTACAAACAATGAAATACATTTAATTGAAGATCCAAAGCTACTAATTGATTTAAATCCTAAAAGTTGAGACAATATTATTCAAATATCAATAAAGATTACACATATGCAGAGTTATAATAGCAATATACCACAAATTTTAAAACCCTAATTTTTTCAATTAAAAGATCAAATACAAGTCTTCATACATAATTAAATGAAAAATATCAGACGTTTGACACATTATTTAGAAAATTTGAAACTACGACATCACAAAATCAAACCTTAATCATTAAAATTGCAAAAATATTAACAAAAAACGAAAAAAAATCATCACTAAAAATTTTAAAATGTTTAATATAATAGAAACTTACTTCTTTATTTTGATGAAAATCAGAAACGTCATTGATTGACTTTTGCTATTTCGATTTCAGTAGATCTACGTTTTTTTTTTTGTTTTTCTGGATTTTTAGAGTAAGAGAATGAGGAGAGAGAAAGTGTTTATTTTAATATGAAGGGAGAGAAGTGGGGAGTGAATTCAAACTGGGGGATGAGGTTTCATTAATGACGTGGCTTCATCTTAACCCTTAGATCGTCTCTCATCCGACGGTTCAGATTTACGGGACGGTCTCATTTTAAGGGGTGGTTTCACTGGATCCTGACTGGTATATATATATATATATATATATATATATATATATATATATATATATATATATATATATATAAATATATATACATACAGGATCCGGTGAGACCTCGTGAGACCCCTTCTTAAAAAAGTTTTTATTTCGAAAATTCGGCATAGTTGTCTTTATTATCTAATTTATGGTCTAAGGAACATATTTGGGGTTCATAATTACCTTATCATGTCACGTTATATCGTCGTTAAATATATTTTATAACTTTGGTGTACCTACGACATCTATTTGTGTATCTAATCTTTTTTGGTGTATCTACTACGAGATTTAATGTATCTGCAGTATCAATTTTGTGTATCTAAGAAATATTATTCACCCGAGACATAAATATTTTATTAAAATTTTTTAATATGTAATTTATATTTTTTAATCCGACTAATGGTGAAAACAAATTAAAATAATGGATAGTGACGAGCCTATGCTTTCGGTTTAATCATACTATGTGATTTTCATGGGGTCTCACGAGGTCTCACCGAGTTAAGGGGTCTCACCGGATCCCACCCCTATATATATATATATATATATATATATATATATATATATATATATATAAATAGGTTCTTTAGAGTGCAAGGGGGGTGTTAGAGTCCTTGAGTCCTAATCCTGACCGTTGGATTGAAATTGATCAATGGACAAGATTCACTCAGCATTTATTACAAATTTGCATTAAGAAAAAGGAAAAACCAAAAAAAAAAAAAAAAAATTTAATTATTACTCCGTACACTTTCCCCCATAACTCCCCTTCCCAAAAAAAATTTATTTTTGATTTTTCTAACCTCTTTCTTCATTTTCTCCTCTGCCACTTTTTCTTCATCAATCAAACTTTTCTTCTTCATTCAATTCATTTTTCATTTCATTACTCTTCTTCATTTTTCACCCAAATTCAAACTCTACCTAATACCTATCGTTGTTTTCTTCGTTATCATTAGAGGTAATTTTTTTACTCATTTTTATATTGTTTTATTTCATTATAAGAATGAAAAAAATCGTTTTTTTTTTTCAAATAAATTTATTTCTGAATTGAATATATATTAAGACACAAAAAGATCAATATTAAAAGTTTTGTTTTTTTTGGATTTGGTATTTTTTTATATAGTTGAAATTCATTCATTGGTATTTGTTTTCATATTTGTTTAATTTCAAATTAGGTTGAAATTTCTAAGTTAAAAGTTTAATTTTTAGGGTTTGTTCTTCATATATTTTGTGCATTTTGAATTTTTTAAATTTTTGTGGTAATTTGTTATTGAATTTTATATTTAGGGTTTTCTTTTGTTAAATACCCACTTTTTTATTAACTTCTTATTCTAATGTTCATATTTTTTAGGTGTGATTAATCAAAATTTATTAAATCATGGTCATTCATTTCTAGCATCAATTATGGAAGATGATGGCGGAATTTAAACGGACGCGCTGTAATTTAAGGGTAAGTGTATTAGAATTTCAAATTTTTGTGTTGAAATTTTAAAAATTTCTGTTGGAATTTCAAAAAAAAAATTGACATTTTTTTGTTAATAGTCGTAGTTTCCTTATTTTTTGTTGACGTTTTTATATTCACAAATTGTTTTCAGTACTAATGAAAATGAGATCGATGATGTGAAGACGTCTGAAGATGCCAATGAAGAGGCCGAACAGTCCAGTTATGTCGGAAAGTGTCGCATTGAAAACGTGTGCAAATGGTGGGCAAAACACGAATTGAAGAGGAAGGCTGACAAGCGGTCCAAATGATTTTCATCTATTCTCGAACTTTGTTTTTATTTTGCTATTTTATTTTGGGAGATTCCATATCAACACTCATGTGCTCCATTTGTTTATATAAATAAGGTCTTTATGAATGACCAATTTCAAAACAACAGTTACACCAATTTATGAAATTGTAACACTTATTTTTAGAATTTTAATATCTGTAATTAGAATTTCAATCTTTCAGAGTAAATCTTTTTATACAATTCAAGAATATGTAATCAAATTTATGTCATGTAATATTAGTACAATAACAATTCAATGCAAATGAAGCTTCAAACCAAAAAAGTGAAATTACAACCTCTAAGTCAAGAATTCTAATACATAGATTAAGATGATTCTCGTTTAATAACGAATCTAAGTTAATTAACACCACCTACAATAACAATACAAACCTCTAAGTTTCAATGATAATAAAATAATTACTGCTTAATTTTGGAACTTTAACCAATTAAATGGAATAAAAATAGTACATAAATGTCAAAACAAAAGTTTAACTACAAAACATCAAAACTAAACATCAATTTCTTCATCAACATAACTCTCATTTGTCACACTTTAAATTAGAGCCCTTTCTACAACAAGAGCGCTTTGTACAACATCTGCTTCCTAATCCCTTTGTTCCTCCTCCAATATTCAACTGCTCCAATATTCAACTGCCATGAATAACACAACAAAATGAAAAAAATGAAATTTTAACAAGAAAATATAGAATTTCAACAAGAAAATATAGAATTCCAAAACTGCAGTATAATTATATTAATTCCAAAACATAAGCAACGTAATTAATTCCAATAATGAAATTTTAACAAGAAAATATAGAATTTCAATAAGAAATATAGAATTCCAAAACATAAGCAATGTAATTAATTCCAAAACAAGAAAATATATGAAATTTTAACAAGAATATATAGAATTCCAAAACATAAGCAATGTAATTAATTCAACAACATACAATTTGTGAAATTTTAACAACTTTAAAACTACAATCCTGAGAAATGGTATTTCAATTTACAATTTTGATGGTACAAAACAGAATTCCAACATCATTGCAACGACCTTATTATTCTGCCCACACTGTTAACATAAAAAAAATAAAAATGAAACTTTAAGACCCAAAAATAGCATTTTAACTTATATTTTTGAAATTCCGACCGCTCGTCTTCTAATTGCACGAACGTTTTAAAACTCAAACCTTTTTACACTTTCTTCTTGCAAAATCCACCATCTCTTACTCTAATCCATTTACACCTGCAACGACACCAAAACACCCAAAATAAAACAATCTTTAATTTCAAATTTATAAATTACAAACCAAAAAAAATTAGTAAAATTCGTCCTTTAAAACAAGACTAATAAAAAAAGCCCGAAATTCTAATTTTTTTTGAAACATATAACATCAAATTTCATCTTCAAGACTATACCGTCTACAACATATTGTAATATATAAAAAAAAAATTAAATCAACCTCGTTTCACCATAAATTACCCACCTGCCATCGTCATGCTTTAACCCGTCATCTTCAAATTAAACTCCAATGGCCAATTTCGAATTTTTAGAATGAATAATCGAAGATTTTTATTTGAAATTGAACAAAAAAATTAGATGTAGATTGGAATATTATTGGAAGAAATTAAACCAAAATCAATAGAATAAATTAAAATAGGTGGAAGAAGAAGAAGAAGAAGAAGAAGAAGAAGAAGAAGATGGAGAGATTTGAAATTTTTCTCCTGCAATATTTTTAAATGGAAGAGCATGAATGGTTTGAAAGGGGGAATTAATCAGCATTGAGGAAATAAATCCCCCAACATATTCCTCGTTCTTGTAAATGCTATTTACTATTTTTTTTTTTTTTTTTAATTTTCTGTATTTAATAATGTTTTAATCTCAACCATCCATCTCACTTAGATCCAATGGCTATTATAAAGACTCTAGGACTCTTTAGAAAACTAGGACTCTATATAACTTTTCTCTCTATATATATATATATATATATATATATATAGAGAAATAGGATCATATGAGACCATCCCCTTAAAATAAGACCGTCCCGTAATTATAGACCATCCGATCTAACAAAATCAACGGCTTAGATTAGATGAGATCTTCCTTCACCTCCCAACTCCTATAAATACCGTCAAAATCAATCTCACACCTTCAGTTGAGCAATTTACTTTCTCTCTCTAATTTCTCTCTCTTCTAATCTAACGTGCGCCTTCATTACACTAAATCAAAATCATAATTCACCAAAAAAATTTGACCTAATCTACTCTCTCTCTCCTCAGTTAATTCGACCTGAGAATTTACTCAATTTGTCGTCAAAATTCACCGAATTTCATCTCAAAATTTACAGAATTCGATCTCAAAAATCACCGTAGTTCAACGTGTAAGTGTTGTAATTGATCTATTTTTCGCATATTAGAGCAATTTCGTATTAGAACAAAATCATAATTCATGAAACTGTTGTAAGTGTTGAAATTGATCAATTTTTCTCTGTTTTTCGCATATTAGTTGAATTTCGTATTTCTATTGTAATTGTTGTAATTGATCAATTTTTCACTTTAATTTGTTTACTTATTGTGTAATTGATCGTTTTAATTTTTATTTCATTGTTGCATGTTTGTTTTGAATTTGTTACGCCGCTTATTCTTCTCGATTTTCCTCTGCTTTTCGTGATCTTTAATCAATTTTCGCTTTGAATTGTAAGTGTTGTAATTGATCAATTTCGGTTTATTGTTTATTGATCGTTTAATCTGTAATTTCATTGTTGCAGGTTCGTTTTGAAGTTGAAACTATGATTGATTCACAACCTCAGAACGATGACACAATTTCTGGTAATTTTCTTGAATATTTTCGTTTTTCCAGTAAAATCAATTTATATTTGTTGTTTTTTTTGTGGAGTTTCAGTTGTTTTTCAAGAATCGCACTTTCTATTTGATTCTTTCATCATATTTGTTTTCTTCAGCTTCCTTCAGTGTGAGTTTATATTTTAATGCATGCATCTTCTTTGCTAGATTGTTTTTGTTGTTATAATAACGCAAAAATCTGATTCTGTAACAGAATTTTCAAATGTTTCTCCATTGTATAATGCATCTTCTTTGTTTTCTTTGTTTTTGTTTTTGTTGTTATAATGAATGTTTCTCCATTGTATAATGATTCAATTGTGATAATCAAGTTACACAAATGTCTACTTTTCGTAGAAACAAAATGTTATAATAACAATGTTACATGTTATAATAACAATGTTGTATGTTATAATAACAATGTTACATGTTATAATAACAATGTTGTATGTTATAATAATTTGATTATTTCTTTATTGTCTTAGGTTCTAAATCAGGACAATCTGTCCCTCTCACACCAACAAAACAATCAGGCCAGTACCCATTGGTTTTGTCGCATACACCTGGCGGTGGTGAAGAATGGGTTAGGAGAGTAGACCGTCAGTTTATGCCTTCCGTTGGTAAGGTATTTCCTTCACTTGATGAGGCTGTTTCATTCTATAGAGCTTATGCTTTTGCATGTGGCTTTACTCCTCGATTGTACACTTCCAGACATCGTAAAGGTTATGTTTTGAAAAATAAGATTCTTGTGTGTAATCGTCAAGGTTTTAGAGATAATCCTCAGAAACTTCGTGATCCTTCATGTGTCGAGTCGAAAAAAGTGAGACGCAGGAAAGTAAAAATTACAAGGGTTGGATGTAAGGCTTCTATAAATTTTTGCTTAGTTGATGGAGCCTGGTCAGTTGTGGAGTTTCATGAGTCACATAACCATCGACTTTTCTCTGCTAATGAGAGAGATTTTGAAAAGGTGTCGAGAGATCTTACCCTTTTCCACAAGCAGCTGATCGTGGATCATTTGAAATTGAATATTGGTGCGTCGAAAAGTTTTAGAATCTGTAAAGAATATGTCAATGGTTATTCGAATGTTGGTGCTTCATTATTAGATTTTAAAAATTTCCAAATGAGATATCAAGTGTTTTATTGGAGAAAAGGACGCTCAACTCTTTATCGATCGCTTTGAATGATGTCCGAAAGTAAAAGGGTTTTTTCTTCTCGTATCATGTCGATGATTCGACAAGTTTGTCCAGGGTGTTTTGTCCGATCAAGCAATTAGAACTACTCTCTCTTTGGCGATGCAATTAGTTTTGACCCTACTTATGGCACTAATAAATACTCTATGGTATTCACTCCTTTCACCTGTAGATCACCACAAGAAGTCCGCCTTTTTGGTGCTTGTTTGCTATCAAATGAGGATGAGAATTCGTTCAGATGGTGTTATGAGAATTTCTTGGAAGCAATGGGCCAAAAAGAACCTCAGATTATAATCACGCACCAAGATCCAAACCATTAAAAAGTCAGGCAACTGCTTTTGTAAAAGCTCGTCACCGCTTTTGTATCCGCACATTATGGAGAAACTAAACGATAAAGTTGGTTCCTCTATTTGTCGTGATACGTACTTCTTGAAGCGGTGCATTCTATTGTATGGGATGCTGAGTTAGACCCGTCAGATTTTGAGCAAAAGTGGACTCAAGTTATCAGTGATTTTGAGATGGGTGATCACTCTTGGTTGTCTTCGATGTTTTCTCTCAGGCGGTTTTGGATCCCTGCTTATCATCGAGATTTACCCATGGGTTGCATTTTGAGAACGACCCAAAGGTCGGAAAGTCAGAATTCTTTCTTCAAGCGGTATGAGAACCATTTTGGTACCCTAGTTGAGTTTTGGATGAGGTTTCAAACTGCTCTTGACCAGCAACGATACTCTCAAAGGTGTCTTTGATAATGACAAATGACCACGCTGCTGCCTATTCCTCGACGCCCTTTCGCTGGAGTTGCATGCTTCCCGTGTGTATACACATTCTATATTTTATGAATTTCGTGAAGAAGTTAAAGCCTCAATATCTTCTCTTGCGATGTTGCAGCTTTACAAAGAATAATGAGGAGGAGAGGACTGATGTTGAAGACGCCGAACTAATAAGACATATCAGGTTGTATTTAATGTCGCAACTAAGGACGCAAGCTGCACATGCAAACTTTTTGAAAGGAAAGGTATTCTTTGTAGGCATCTCATTTGGGTGTACTCGGCTAAGCGTTTTCAAAGCATACCGGAAAAGTACATTCTAAGTCGTTGGACAAAGAATGCAATCAGACAGCTTCTGTTTGATGCTGACGGGAATGTAGTTGAGGATAACGACCCTAATCCTCAAACTCACTTGGCCAAGCTTTGGTCTGAAATTCACGCTACTGTGAGCGTTTTGAAAACCTTGCCTGATATTCATACGCAAGAGTTTTGTGGTTTTCTTGTGCAGTTTAGAGCAGGAATTTGTCCAAAGGCGGCTCAAGAGCTGACCAAAGAGCAAGAGCTGGAGATGTTACTTGGATGTTCGTCTACATCAACTATTTCAATTCTTCCACCGAGTAAATCAAATAATAAGGGCAGCGGAAAAAGATTAATATCTACAAAGGCTCAATGTATCGAAAAGGCAGGTCAAGAGGCCATGTGCTTACTGCAAAGAAATGGGAAGTCACGATCGAAGAAAGCTATGCGCTCGTATTCTTGATGAGGCTACGCCAAAAGAAAAAGCGATCGGCCCTATATTATAGTAACATTGTTATTGTAATAAACAAATTTTGGTATAAATACTTTTGTCTTTCAATTAGTTAATTTGTGTCAGTATTTGACTGTGGTTTGTTTTGATTGTGAGTTACTTCGGTTCAATGTTTTTCGGATAATGGTTCAGGTCATATGAATTAATTTTTATTCCGGTCAGTGTTGGTCATGGTTTTAGAATTAGTTGTCTGTTGTTTTATTGTTTCACGCATTTTCTCAAATGCTTCCATTGCATAACAGGTCGGACCAACGTCAAGTACGCTTAAATTTGGGTTGAAATTTATTTCTATGTTGAAATGGTTTTAGGTTGATTTTTGTCTGATATTAGATATACATGTAAAATGTTACGGAGTAATAATTACGTGGATCAGAGAAATTGTGAGTTATTCGACTCTATTTAGTGATTCATGACGATATGTTTCAAAATGGTATTTTAAATTTCTATAAGACAATTTTGTGTTAGTATTAAAAATTACACGCAGGAGAAAATGTGTAAGTAAATAAAAATAGATCCGTACTTGAAAACATCGTATATTCAACCAGGGACCAAATAAGAAACACCTTATCAGTTGTTGCTGCGCTTTTCGATTTTCTGACATTATAAGTCACACATTTTGTTTTTCTTTTTGTGTGTCGATTTACATTATAAGTCACATACAATTTTCTTTTTGTGTGTGTCGATTTTCAAATACTTACAAATAGTCTCACCAAAATTTATTATAATAACAATGTTATAGTAACAAATAGTCTGACCAAAATATATTAAAATAAGTCAACTCTTACATTATAGTAACAATGTTATTATAATAAACATCCTACACTTTATAATACTAATGCGTTAGACATAAAACGGATTACGAAAATCGAGTGTCCAAAATATATTTCTCTAATACAATCATTAATTACAAAATACTTTCAAACAATTGATCATCAATTCACTGCTTTGTTTTTTTTCCTTTCTTTTGGCGAAGTACGGGGATCTCTGTGAGCCAATGTCGCAAAGAACAGGCTCGCTTCCGCTTTCAAAGAATTGTTTCTGCTTTTTCGCTTCAGCAGCTTGAAATTTTTTCACAAGGGTTCTTTTTGCTTCGACATATGGCGCGATAATCTTTTTCTTCACCTCGAACTCCTTTAAATTCACCAAAAGTGTGTCTCTTAAGTCATTCATGTCAGCCAACATCATTGCAGCAACCAATTCTGCACAATATTCACGTCGAGAAATCTTGGCTCCTATGTTTGACTCGTAAAGTTCACCTTCATAGCATATCATATGCATCAACAGAAACAACCCCGACTCTACATCATTTGCTTCCTTTTTCTGCCATTTGAAAGCAACATTCACCACTGGAAATTTCGGTACGTCGGCTGCAAATCTGTTGTTCTTTCCTTCCAAGTAGTCACTCAATACATTAGCCTGAACACAGTCAAACATTCAGAATTTTTTTTTATTACAAGTCACATTTAATATACCTTCATTTATAAAAAGTAAAGCTACCATAACTTACCACCAACTTTGCGACTTTGTAAACCTCACACGTCTCCCACTTTTCATGTGATCGTTATCGAGAACCTCTATTTTTTGGCTTTGAAGTTCACACGCACACAAAAGTAATGAGAACGGATCTGAATAGGAATAAAAATAAGATCTGCATTCAAGTCGCAAGGTATGGTATTCTTCTCGATGAATTCATCCCATATTCCAACCAACTCATTCATTTCCACTTCATTCTGACTTTCCGCCTCAACCATCTGAAGAATGTTTTTCTATATACAATCACACAACAAATCAAAGTCATAAAATACAATCACTACATTTCCAATTTATTATATTAATTAAAAACATATTTGTAGTGGAAATTTAATAAAAACATACCATATGCTTTAGTCCAAAGAACAACAAACTAACGTCGCCTTTTTCAGTGTGCGCTATGTCATTCAAGAGAAGAGCCCAACACTCAACCACGCTGTTTTTAAGATGCATTGTCGGTAGCATTGAGATCATGTCTTCTCTTGTTAAACTTTGGAAACCTCTATACTGATGCAGTTTCACTAATTGAAAATGAAAACATAAAACAAGATAAGAATTTTGTATACATTTAACACTATAAAAAGTAAAAGAAAAACTTATAAAAAGAAAAGACTTTGAATACAAGCTATGTAAAATTGAGGTTATAATAACAAGTAGAAAGTTTACCTCGCCAGTAGATAGTCATCATCAAAGAACGCATAATCCGCTTCCTTTCTCGTCAAAGAACATTTTAGACAACAATTTCGTGTTTCCTTTAAGAAAGTTCGAAATCATAAAAGCGCCCATGTCTGGGACCACAATGCGCAGTACATCCTATACCATCCGATGTCCCCTTTACACGGCTACCAAGAACCGACAAAGGCGATTGATTTTCATTCGATCGGCCCAAACAGGTTCACCTGTTTGTGGAACTGTTCGACGTCTACCTCAAAGATCGGCAACATTATCGTAATTCTTCTTTGTTTTGTTGCTTCTTCTTTGGTCGCTTGCTTATATTCTTCCTTTACGCTTCACAACCACCGCTCGTCTTCACATTCTTTGTTGCTCTCCGATTCTTTGTCTCTTGCCCGGGTTGTTTCTTCTTGAACTCGTGTCTCTCGCTTCACGCTTTTTGATCTGTTCGCACCTCTTCGCCTTACGCTTTCTTTCCTCCACGAGCAAGGGAAGCAACTCGCTTTATTCTTTTTAAAACAATCAATCGCCTCTAATAACTCATTTCTTGAGCCATTCATGTCACTTAGCACAAGTGTTGCTAAGATCTCAGCGCGATAGAGGACTCTACGGTCTTTTCCAGCAAGATCGGCATCGAATGTGTCCCCCACAAAGCACATCATGTGCATCATCATGAAACAACCACAATCATTATTTGGTTCTTCAGATCTCCATTTGAATAAGGGGATTTTCAAGTCATAATCAGCTACTTCGTGACTTTTCAATGTTGTTTTTCGCTAGAGTCATTCCCATCACTGAAGCCTAAAACATGAAGTGACACAATTTTTTATTTCTGTGATAATAAAATTAGTTATGCATGAATTATTTAAAAAATGATTTTACTTACTGCAACATTTGCCATGAAAAAGTAATCGCTGCGATTGAAATCGGCATGAGGTTTGTTGTCCAGGTAATGGACCGTCTTTGTCTTGAAATCAACACATATACAAAAGTAATGGTCAGGTAAAGAAGAGAGGAATAAAAATCTGGAAAAAATAAACACAGTGATAACTAAGATTAGTGTTTTAATAACAAAACCATATGATTTAATAACAAATATTATCAAGTTATAAGAATAAAACGAATGATTTAATAACTAAGAAGTCTTTTTATAACTCACCAAATCTGCATCTAAATCCAAAGGATGTTTGCAACACTCACTCCACATTTTGAATGCTTGATTGCCTCCGCACGTAAGTCATCTACGCCTTTCTCGCCTTTGCGACCATTAATTTTACTAAAGGATCCTGCAAAAATCAGTACAATAAATTAAATAAATCCATTTACATTTATTAAAACCAAAAATGATAGGAGCGTACGTTGTGAGTCAATCCAAAGTATATTCTTGAAGGGTCATTCTTCACTTGTTTCTGATGTATCAGCTCATTCATCATTTTTGCCCAACATTCAACGACTGAGAAGATATTAAACGGCCTTGTCGTAGAGACAAGATCTTTCCTTGACAAAAATGATATAACCCGTGACGTAGCAACTCTCTCCCCGTATTAATTAAAAAACAAATGTAAATGGTTATATAGTAACTCTAATAAGCATTACAAATTTAATTTACAGTTTTAGAAATAGAAACTAGAAACTTACGCTATAGAGTAATTGTCATCGTTTAAGAAACAATAATCAATAGTCTCTTTTCTAAGCTCAACCACCGGCTCCATTAACTTTTGACATTCAATCAGCTGTTCAGATGCAACTAAAGAACTGAACTGGACTTCCACACCCAAAGTACACCCATAACACGGATTTACTACACGCATCCAATCCTCCTTAATTGGTGAATGCAAAGAAATAATTGTCGATCTCATGTCGAGGTGGAGGTTGAACAAAGGGCGCTTTGGTTGGCCGTTGTTTTGGGGATTATCTGCCCATGCCGCATAATATCATCCATTATGTCATTTGGCTCGAGTCACCTCTTGACAAATCAACCAAAACCTCAAACAATTTTGTTTGAGATATCATCCGCCCACTCATGTTCTCATTGTTCTCTTCGGTGACATGTTTATCCACCTGACTTGTATACCTCTCGCTCAAAGTTCTTTGCAAATGCGTCATTAGCCCTTCCAACATTTCGAATGACGCATGCCATCAGCTGCAAAATCGCTGTTTCTTTCGTTCTTCAACCACTTCATCCAAGTACAAGTGATAAAGTGGATCCTCAAGAATCACTGGTCAGGATAAAATGACTGAAGCTTGTCCACCATTAGCTCTCATAGCTATCTTCGAATTGAATTCGTTCATCCTCTTCACATTTCGAGCATGAAAAAGATCCGAATCTCTTTTCATCTCCAAAATATTAAATGCAGATCCTTAAATTGAAAAGAAAAATAAAATTACATTTTACTTTTAATATTAATTAATGTAGTTAGAAAATTACACTACAATACTATTATTAACGTGATTTTTAGTACAAAAATGTAAAAGTATGATCTTAATAACAAGATGAATACAAAAACAAGATAACAGTTACAAAAACAGTCAGATAATGTTATAATAACAAAAACAGAAAAAAGTATGATCGTAATAACAGTATTAACCACTAACAATACTTACATCAATCGCCTTTTTCCTTAACTCGTCATCTGATTCGATGCCTGGTGGTAGCTCCATGTGTATGTGCCTCTGCTCAAAGATCACCTTCTCTTTGATTCATCACAGCACGAGGCACATTTTCTTCCTCCACTGCACAAACAATTTTTGATTTGTGTTGTTATAATAATTAAAGTCGAATGATTAATTACTAAGCATAATAATAAAACATTAAAAAGAATATATAGTTCCGTTAGGCTCGTTAAGACAGATGGGGTAAAGAGTTTTCGTCATTACCCCTTTCCCAATTGATCCTAGCTTTCTCTCAGTGTACCCTCTTCGATGCCTTCTCATCGGACCGGTGTTTGATGAGAGGTAACTCTGCATTTCAACTACGCCTTTAAATTCCATTCTCGTGCATATAGGTTAGCATCAACACTAAAATGCACCCACCCAAATATTTCAACCATCTTTAAATGATGCAATGCCTCCCAAAACTGCCACACACATACTTTGACCAATTGTATTCTTTGATTTTTCGACATCTTCAACTCGCTTTCAATAACTCAAGTCAAGGCGTTGATTTGATGTCGGAGAAAGAAATGTGGACATAGAATATAGAACAAACATCTTCTTAAAATCATCACCATCATCAGTTGTTTGTTGAAGGCATCTAGACACATCACTGAGTTTTATGCTCTGATTTGTGCCACCAATCCCAAATTTAACACGCCATTCCTCCTTGAGGGTGTCACTTGGGGTTGCTTTGCAATGCCCTGTTGGAATTACTTCAACATCCTCTCCAACTCTTGGGAGTAAGAAGATATCATAGATGTCGTCTTTAGTGTTCTTAAATTCCTTCCCCTTTGAGATTTTGAGAATGCCGGTTCTTTCATTGAGGGCATCAATAAGCCAAGGGAGAATGGCTTTTGGAATTGTTTTTATTTTGAGTTCGAGTAGTCCACCAAATCCAATATCTCTTACTGATTGCTTTTGCTTCTCATTTAGTTTTTCAATAATCTCGACCAATGTCTGTGATCGACATTTCGCTGTGAAACACTCAGGTCTGTAACAGAAATCATAGTAAAATACTTAATAATATACTTAATAATTATAGAAGATGTTATTAAAACTATCTGAAATGTTATTGAAACAAATTAAGAATGCAAAAACTATCAGATAAATAACAAATTCAGGTAGCAAAACACAATAGCACATGTTATGAAAACTATCATATGATTAAAACAAATGTTATTAAAACAATCAGAAATGTTATTAAAACAAAACAAAATCTTATTAAAACAATCAGAAATGTTATTAAAACTACATAAATAGATGCTTACATTTCTTTTTAATATGTTAACCTATTTTGTTTAATATGTTACCATAATTGTTTAATATGTTACCATAATTGTTTAAAATGGTAACATATTACATTAAAATATTGTCATAATATTTGTTTAATATGTTACCATAATTGTTTAATATGTTTCCATAATTATATAATATGTTATCATTTAATATTAACCTATTTTGGTAACATTTTAACCTATTTTGGTAACATATTACATAATTATGGTAACATATTAAACAATTATGGTTACATATTAAACAAATATTATGACAATATTTTAATATAATATGTTACCATTTTGGTCTACTTTGTTACCATTTTTAATTACCCTATAAATACGATTTTCGATAAATGATTAAAAAAAAAATTTTGGTCTTGAAAAAAATTTTCAAAAAAAAAAAAAAAAAAAAAAAAAGGGAAAACGGGTCATACCCGACCCGTTTCAAGCTAGAAACGGGTTTCTTGGTCTCAAGCAAGAATTTGTGCTCCAAAATAGGCAAGATTTGGAGGGAAAATGGTATTCAAACACTACCAGCTCCCCACCCCTCCCCTTCCTTCCCTCATTTCCCCTCCTCTCCCTTTCCTTTCCCTCCTATTTTGTTATTCAAACACATCCTATAGAAAGGAAATGGACATAAAGGAAAATGAGGAAGAGAAAGGCAAGGAAATGAAGGGGAGAAAGAATGAGATGTTGGTGTTTGAATAGATTTTCTCTTCAAATTTTGCCTATGGTAAAAAGATTTTGATTAAACTTGAAGGAGGGAAAATTGATCCCTCCAAATCCCTCATCCTTCCATTTCCTTCTTCAATTTTTTGTAACTAAACGATAAAAACTCAATCTCTCAATTTCTCTCCCCTTCCTTTCCTTTCATTTCCTCAATCCAAACACACTCTAAAAGAAAATCGGGGATAAAGGAATGAAATTGAGGGAGTAGTTTTTTTGTTTTTTATTTTATTTATTTCATCGAAATTTGGCTTTTTGATAGTTGTTAACAAAAAAAATTCAAAAATATAGACAGTTTTTGTTTTGAACTCAAAAATATATAGACAGTTTTGATTAAATTAGAAAGTACTCCGTATTAGTTAGTCGTATAACAAATTATCGACGAAATAAAACGCGGTCAAACTAGTACTTCCTCCATTCCATTAGGTAATACTCCCTCTATTTTAACCATTTGGCCCCCTTTCATATTTCACTATTTTTAAGAAAAAGTGAAAAAAGTGGGGTAGGGTGAATAAAAAGTAGAATAGTTTAATTATAAAAAATTGTATGTGAGTGGGAAAAAGTAGGTATGTGTGAGAAAAAGTGGGGTATGTGAGAGAAATTATTACTAAAAAGGGAAATGGGGCTAATTGGAAAAAATTTCCAAAAAAGGTATATAAATTTAATGGAAAAAATGGAGGAGTATACATTTCACAGACAAAATTTGAGCTGAGACAAAACATGTGTGAAGATGAATGACCGAATGTCCTTCCACTTATTTAAAGTGAGTGGGTGGGTGTTAATAAAGTGAGGGTAATTTAGTCTTTTTATTTTATAAAGTATAAACCAAATTAAAAATGTATACAAATAAATGAAATTGGCAAAAAAAAGAATATGTATAGAATCAATTGGAATGGAGCAAGTATAAAAAGAGAGGCATTAGCCATAAGAAATGTAAGACGGTTGCGTAGGTGTAATTGGTGAAGTTTAGAGTTTGAGACTTCCCAGGTCTTCCCTGTTGATAAGGCGTCTTCTTCTTCTTTTTCCCTCACCCCAAAAACCCTTTCTACTCCCTAAGCAAACAACAAAACTCATCTTCTTCAATCAAATCAAAATCAAAATCAAAATCAAAATCAATGGGTTCCACCTCTGCAAACTTATGGGTGATGCTTGGTTTAGGTTTAGCAGGTATATTACTAATGTCCAGAAAATTGAAGAAGTCTATTAAACCTGACTTTGGGGCTTTTCTTCTTCGTCTTCAACTTCTTCCTCCTCCTCAACCTCCTCCTCCTAAAGCTCCCTTTCCTCTCACTTCCCTCACCTTCGCCGTCTCCGACTTGTATGTCGCCTGTATTTTGTTGTTTGGTTTTGGTTTTACCTAATTTTAAGACTAATTAACACTGTTTTACGATAAATTATTGTTTTACGATTATACCCTAACTTTGTGATACTAACTACTTTGTAATACAGTTACCACTTTGATAGTGAAGTATATGTGATACTAACTACTTTGGTGTTATTCAAAATTGCTTTGTTAATCCTTTACTTTTAATAATAAGGGAATTATAACAACAGTTATGGATAGATGGAGTACTTTTACACCGGGCTCGCTAGGATTGAGGGTAATTAAGGGACTAATAGAGTTTGAAACGAATAAGAAATGGGAGACGTGACGGGGTAATTGTTTGGAACTTACGCTCGACCTAGGGGGTGCTGTCCCTAGGCGCCGGCGGCATGCTATACTTCACCGACGTGGCTCCATACCGTTAGAAATGTATGGATTGAGCTCTTGGAAATTAGGTTTACAGATTACCCATGTGGGTAGTAGGTGACAATTCCCGCACTCAGTAACATAATTTTTGGCTTATCTTCATCTTCGTCTTTTCCCCGTTACCTCCTACTTTTCTTTGTATTATCTCCATCATCTCCTTAACAATTTACCGCTAATTCAAATGAGCCCTCAACTATAAATTGGGCACATGTTGATTTATTGTGAGGATGTCTTAAGGTCTTGTTCTTTTTTGTACTTAATTTTGCTGAACTGAACTAAGCTTATTAGAATTGGATGAAACTTTATGTATTGTAAATTTGCGAAGCAAGTATCGGAATACAGCTCAACTTATCTTAATTGAAGTAAACATAATGGACCTTGAAATGAGGTCAAATGAATAGGGTGTAATTGTGTTATATATGGCTTTATTTGTTAGAATCAGCCTATTGCTGCTTATTTGTTCTTTAGTGCACTCAGAGTTGATGTATGGTCATTAGGGCTGACATTTCTTGTTGAGTAAATTTGTTGTTCTACAGACCATCTTCTCTTCTCTTGACGTAAACATATGTTTTATTTTAGTCGCTATGTGAAGTTCCTTGTGCTGTTTCCATGTCACGAAGTACCACGTATCTTTAATTATACTAGAAGAATACTTCAGATATAGATTGCTCTTTTTTTCCATCTCGTCTGATTCATTTGCGTTCACCAGATTTGACGTTGAGGGATATGTGACCGGATTTGGCAATCCAGACTGGGCTCGGACTCATGAGATTGCTCCTAAGACTGCTTCAGTGGTGTCAGCACTTGTTGAAGGCGGCGCAACATGTGTTGGGAAAACAGTTATTGATGAGATGGCATACAGGTTTGTTCAGCTTTGTTAGCTATTTGCATATTCATGTGACTACACTAGATATTGTCCTAAATTTCTGGGATTACTAAACATTGTTCCCAAAATAACTTGGAGCTGTGGGGGTGGCAATAATGACTTGTTGCTTGAGAGGTCGAAACCGTGAATTGAGTAGTAAGAAACTAAGAATATAAAAGAAGAAAGGAAAAAAGAAGGAAAAGACTTTAAGATAGTGGAAACAAATAAATTACTTCATAAACGCAATAACGTGTGAATAAAAAAAAAAAAGGAACGACAGGTAAATATGGAAAAACCTTTTGAAAGAGAGCAAACAGAGATTGTATTAGAAGCAAGCAAAGAAAAATCAAGAAATTCGTTGTACTCAAGGGATTGACACACTAAAATGAGATTCAAATGACAAGAAAAAGGTGTAAAAAAAATTGAAAGAAAAGTAAAAATGTCTCAAATAATAAGGTAATTAACAATTGTCCACCTCAATTCTTCGCCTCCATTTCGTCCATTCCAATGGCCAAATGATTTTCATTTTCCTCATTTTCCTGTGATTTTGTATTTGAAAAGCTCATGTGCTAGATCTCGGGGCTTATTTCCCATTACCAATTGTCAATGTTTTGCTGTATTTACACGCATTTGAGCCTGTTATTTACAGTGTAAGTGGAGAAAATAAACATTATGGTACACCAACAAATCCTGGAGCTCCAGATAGAGTCCCTGGTGGATCCTGTAGTGGGGCTGCTGTTGCAGTTGCTGCTAAACTTGTTGATTTCTCTGTAGGTGAGCTGCTGGAAATTCTAAGCTATAGTTGATTGATTCTGGTAACAAATGGTCTTTGTGCCTAAGTAAACTTTGTTACTGCTGGGATTTCTTATCCTTCTCTCATTCTACCATTTGTGTTTTTTATTTGAATGTCATGCAAGGAAAGAGGCAAGAACAACACTTCTTATCTCCAATGTACTAGATTATTGGTGTTTTATGGTTTCACCTAAAGCTACTTTATAGCTATTGAGTACTCTGTATAATTTATGATCTTGTAGATAAGTATCTTTATATGAGATGTTCTTACTTTTTGGAGATGTTACTCTCATAGGATTCCAATTGTTGGAGGCTCACCTCTTTTTTTGGCACTACAAATTGCTGTCTATTGAATAAATGTCTAAAAGCAAGTGATGGGTATAAGCTACCATGTGATTGAAAGAGTTAAGCATAAATTCACAAACGCAACAATATCTCATTGACCATATTTGTTCTTGTTTGTGGATCGAATGACTTAACGGCCTTTGCTGATAGCAATCTTTTATCTTACCCAATCTTTTGTGCCACAATTTTTCTTACGCTTATTTTTTATTTTCAATCTTTTATTTTTTGATCTTCTATCTGTTTTGTGAACCCCCTGTTTTGTGTAGAAATTCTTTCTTGCATTACTCTTTTGCTTAATATTCTTAAAAACCTCTTTCATTTTTTCCCTTTTCACTTTCTTCACTTGCCACTTTTTTGGCCAAATCTCTCTTTCCTCGTGATTTTTATTGTCAATATTGATGATTCCATATGAACATAGTACAATTCTTGCTAGCCAATCTCACTTCATCTAGGAACTAGGGCTTTGTTGTTGTTGGTTTCAATTTTGGCCGCATTGTTTAAGATATTTGGATTGTTTTGACATTGCATAGTTCTTGATAAGGATTTTATCGTTGACAGGAGTCGATACTGTTGGTGGTGTGCGGTTGCCAGCTGGATATTGTGGTGTTATAGGATTTAAGGCGTCACACGGGGCTATTTCACATTCAGGGACTGTTCCTCTGTCAACAAGTCTTGATTCTATTGGTATGTCCCTTTAGACAGTTACACTAACTTTTGGTTGGAAAACTATTTCAGGATAGTTTGGGAAATATAACCCTAAAAAAATCACAACAAAGAAAGTCTGTGAATCGTAAAAATTGTTGGTTCTTTTGTTTATGTGGAACAATAAACTTCCATTTTATGGGATACCAAGTGATTTTTTCTTTACCTGTAACTCTGCAAGTCTCGAAATTGTTTTAATTGCGCGCTCAAATAATGAGCTAAAGTGCAGCCTTGGACAAAAAGCCTAATGATTCTATCTGGGCATAATGGAGTGATGAGAGAGGGGAAATAATTTGATTTTTCACTCAAGATGCCGTTTCAAACCACCAACAAACCTGCCAGTCATTTGTCACAGATACTTTACCTAGTTAACTTAGCTATTTCGCATCGTCCTATACTCCTACATGATTATCTGTGATTGAAAGGAAGAAAGAGTACACCATTTTTGATGATTATCTTACATAACAGTTTTGTTTTATTACAGGTTGCTTTGCAAAGGATCCTAATGTCTTGAGACGAGCTGTGCATATCATGATGCAACTTCAATTTTCAACCCAACGTAACCCTAGAAATATAATAATAGCTGATGATTGCTTTGAGCTTCTTCAATTTCCTGTTAACCGCCTCACTCAACCTGTCATTAAATCAGCAGAGAAGCTGTATGGAAGTATGCTCTCCATGTCTTTGTTGAACTATAACTGATTTTTTTGTTTTCACTATAGGCCATGTGTACTATGTTTGATTATGAAGGGGAATACCAATCAGATAAGATTTATCTTCCAAACAAGAAACAAACAACAATAACAAAATTTTGCTCCAGAATTGATTTGGGGTACTAAATCTGTCATAAAGAGATTGTTGATGTGATAAGCAGAAGAATTATTGAGAAAAAACGACAGGATAAAATCTTAGAAAAAGAATGTAGAGGAAGTGCAATGACTCAATGAGGTGCATTGTAAGGAAATAAAGAGAGAATAACCCCTTGTTAGGGAATACTTAAGGGAGACGTCATAGGGAAAAATGTTTGTTTCCAGATTGATCCTTGGCTGCTCTAATGATAATCACTTTGTATGTGTGAGATGGACCTTCCCCTCAATGTATGAGGAATGATGACATTTCATCGACCAAACCAAATAGCTACGTCCTACGAGCCACATAATCATCCGATCAGCCATCTCATCTGGCTGGTAAATAGACACTCTCCCTTCAAATAGGAACACTACATAACACTTTTCTTGAACTTATATATCTTCAAAATTTCGGACACTGTATAAGTGTTAATATAGTCATGTGTAATCTTGTTTGATATGTCTTCTTAGAAATGATATGAATAATATTACTATCAAGTTTATATAATTTTTTTTTTCTAGTGTGTAGCTATAGTCTATGCCTCTATGGATATTATCGTTGCAAAGTGCGCCTTGATAAGTGTGTCATGACATCATGTAGTGTTTGAATTTGAAGGGATATCAAATAGCTTGCCTCTTTGCCTTTGTCTTCGCTAAACCTAAGATAGATAGATTCCAATTCTTGAGACATCCAGATTTAGTTCAGTTTGTATGGTTTTATTTTTGAGGGTAGATCTATGAATACACCTGCTTTACTAATTGTTGATTTTCTTTGGGGATTCTCGTTTTATCTGACTGATCAAACATAGCTTAGTTGATGATAGTCTGCTATATGAAAGTTAGTGGGTTTTCTTTGTATTTGGTTTTGCTTTTTTGTGAATCTCATCTCATGATTCTTAGGAGAAGTGATGCAGGCTAGTGAATATTTTATGTTTAGCAACAATTGTAAGCAAAAGTACTCTCTCTGATTTAGGAAAAAATATAACATTAGTACTAAAAGTATGTGACCTTGTGTGATAAGTTATGTTTTACTGCCACATAGGTCTTCTAGGGCTTTCTTAAGACTTGCAATGAAATGGCCATATGCTTGTGTAGCGGTAGACGTTGAGGATCGTTGCCCTGACAAAAATATGCACTTTTTTCTGATGAGTGCAGTAAGTAGCAAAATGCTTGTTCCCATCTATCTCTGCTATCATGTTCCCATTAACAGAGTTCCAATGCATGTGTATAATTTGTTTTAGGGCAAGCTATGAGGCACGAAAACCTAGGATCATATCTTGTTTCCAAAGTCCCCAGCTTGTCGGATTTGCCAAATCAGAAGTTGAATGGTGTAACTAACGCTTCTGCATTAAGTCAACTGGGACAAGTGATGCAGCTCATCTCAAGGTGTGCATTTTTTCTGAATTTTGTGTTGAAAGCTCTTTCTATGATTGCACATTTTTATATGAAGCCTGTTTTGCAAAAACTATGTAGTGAAGAAAGGGTACTGGTAATAGTTAAGACTTGTCTGTCATGGAATAGCTTGGCTATGCATAATAGAGAATTTGCTGTAGATACTAAGTATCTGCGTCAATGTCAATATTCACAATGGCAAGTTGAAATGGGATTCTAGTTCTCCTAGTTAGGAGAGTGTTAGTGCTGCATTCGAAGTGTATGCAGGCAGTATCAGCATGACATGCTATTTCTTGTACTAGTGCAATCTTGGCTGTAGGGAATTTCTTAGGCACCACACAACATAATATCTTAAGCTATTATCTTTATCTATTAGGATATATTTAGATTATATTTATTCTAATAGAATACTTGTTGTACAAGCTTAGGGGAATTATCTAATATATTTCTTATTATTGATATTTGCTATAGTTCTTTATTTAATAGGTCCTACATTATATAAATGAGATATATGTAGTAGTCTGAGACAAGAGTTTAGTTATTTTATCAGAGATGATTATCTAAAAAAAATTTGCTGAAAAACTTTCCTTTGTCTAAATAGTGACTTTGTGTGTTGTTTATGAGTTATTTTCCATCTGATAAATGCTTTGTCTTATTTGCGAGAATACCCCTTGATTAATTGAGTCACATTTCAATTCCAAATCATTTCAATGTGATATTTCAAATTTTCAATTATAGGCTGTCTATATTCCATCCTTTTTTCTATATCAAATTGGCATCAAACCACATTTTTAAATGCATTTACGTGTCTCAATCTTGGCAAGGCACTCATGACACTTTTGGGAAATAATTGTCAAATAAGTACAAATCCTAAGGATATGATGAAAAGGTAGACAAAAAGAAAGCATATAAAATTTTGAGCGTCAAGCATGGTGAAGAAGTGAGGATTTTGATGTCCTTATACTATGAGCTATGCAAGACAAGGAGGAAGATGTTGTGGGCTGTTCTGAAATTATCCAATATAAAGAAGCTGAAAATTTATTATTGATTTGTATGTTGTTTGTGAGTTATTTTCCCTCAAAAGATTGCTTTTACCATTACTGTGAGGCGAGTGCCTGAGTCTTTGGTCATTGTTTCACTTCCACTTGTTTAAATTGCTTAATGAGATAAGGAAACTAGAAGAAATTTCTGAAATTCTAATTAGTAGTTAAGAAAAATTTTAGATTTTAGGGAAGGCGGCCGCCCCTGCGAGCCCTCCATGGCCCCATCCCTGATCCCCCTTGTGTACACCTTTTTTTCAACTTGTTTTTACACGTATGCCTTCATTACATTACTCTGTCCTTGCAAACTGTTCAATTTTGACATGCTTATAAGCTGGAGCTTTTACATGGCAATGTGCATTTTGCTTTAACTGCCCTCATGAATTGTATGGAGTAGATTTTTGTTGAAGAGGATATCTTGCTATCATAAACTGTTTAAGTCCAAGATCTATTGTGTTCTTTTAATTCTAGTTAAGTTTGTGATTTCTGCTTCTGATCTGACTCAGGTATGAATTTAAGGAAAATCATGAAGAATGGATGAAATCAGTGAAACCTGATTTGGGTTTCCGATTAGCGCTACAGGAAGGTCCTGTGGTTAGCAATGAAGAATTGCAGAAACTATATACAATTAAAAATGAAATGCGGGCAGCACTTAATGCGCTTTTGAAGGTACATATACTACATTTATTGGGAAAGAATTGTTTTGTTTGATAGTTTTTGATTTTGAAAAGGAGTTTTTTTTTTTCTTTCCCAAATTTTAAACAAATTGTGTAAGTGAGATCATGGTTGTCACGGAGATGGCAATCGAGCAACTAGGGTTCAAATTTTTTTCGAATCAAAATGATCCCCTGTTTCGATGGACATTTTATTGGTTTCACAAAGAGACTCATCAGGTTATAGGTGGCGTCTGGTTTTGGTTCAGGTCATCAATGAGTTAGGCTATTTTCAGTATCATTTAATTGCAAATTTTCAAGTTTGAACAAAATGTTTCTTGTTTAGGGAATCAACAAGTACATTTAATTAATTTCAAAGTTGAAATTATCTAGTTAAATGTTGAGTCAATCTTATTTGGGTGATTATTAAGCGAATATGTTATCAGTTGAGAATTTTGGTTTAGCTCTCAACTCAAAGTTAAAACTATTTAGTTGTTTGTTAAAGTCAATTTTATTTGGATCATTATTAAGCTAATATGCTATTAAGTCATCATTGAGTTTCACTCTTTATTGGGTCATGGGTTGGGTTGGTACCACTTCGAGTTAGGGAAAAGTCGCATTGAATTGGTTATAGGTCTCGCCGCGAGTGGGATTGGTTTATGATTCACTATGTTTACTACAATCCAGTCGAGTTTTGTGTGTTTGGGTTGAGTCGGCTGTATTTCGAACTGATCTTCCTTTGTTTTTTTTTTTTTTTTTGTTAAAAGGGTGTCGCTTTGTGATTCTTATTCCAAATAACTGCAATATTTGAATATATTTTTCATCCTTGCTGCTATTCCTTAATTGTTGCTTCAGATGGATATGGCCCTTATTGTGAGTCAAAGTCTCTTTAATTGGTGTATCGATGTGATCCTGTTGTCATGATAAATGAATACGAGCTAAATTATAAGGTTTACTTGAGTCAGCGTCATGCTTATTAATCAGTATGTACGACAATTTTTACAATTATTTGACTTGGATATGAAATTAAAACACGTGATGGAGACTTGTAAATGATGTTTTTGACGGGTGATAATCTGTGCATTATTTAAAAAATATTCTGAACAGGACGATGGAATACTTGTAATTCCCACATTTGCTGACCTCCCGCCAAAAGTTGGTGGAAAAGAGCTGTCAACAGAGACTTACCTTAGCCGTTTGTTTAGTCTGCTATCTATTGCGAGCTTATCAGGATGTTGTCAGGTAAACTTTTACCATTCCTATGTCTATTTTCTGGTTTTTTTTTTTTTTTTTTTGCTTAATCCGCACTCTTGTAATCTGTTGTTTTACACTTATTGCTCCTTTGGTTTGATGATCATTTAATGCAGGTGGCAGTACCACTTGGACATCATAACAACCTTCCTATCTCAGTGTCGCTTATAGCAAGACATGGTTGTGACCGGTTTTTGTTGGACACTTTGCAAATTATGTATTCATCTCTTCAGGAGCACGGAGACGTTTCTTTGTCAAAAAGTACATCTAATACAATTAGTCAGGGAACTGCTGCGGAAATTGCCAAAGAAAAGGTCATTTTTAGGTTTATGTTTGTGCTCAGTATATGTTCATACCTTGTCACTTGTCAGTATAGATAGACAGAAAAAGTTTTTATTTTTCTCTCTTTTTATTGTTTTGTGAAATTCCTTATTTTTATTTTTCGATAATGTAAGGGATTAGGCAGGGTTAATGGGAGATAAGACACTATTCTTGTCTTACTGTAGTCTTCCTTCATTTGACTAATTGTACAGGGTAATGAAGCATATAAAAATAAACAATGGCAGAAGGCCATAAGCTGTTACTCAGAAGCTATCAAGCTCAATGGAAAAAATGCAACCTATTACAGCAATAGGGCCGCTGCGTATCTAGAACATGGCAGGTACTGATTTTAATGGGGTAGCGGTTAGTATGGATATCGCTGTGTTTTTTTTTTTTTTCCTACCTTTGTAATGAACTGAAGAATAGGATTTAATTGTCGTGACTATCAGAGGTGAACTAATTTAGTTCCCAAATTTGATTGGGCGGCCTGGGTTCCACGTTTTCAACTAACCTAGATGTCATATGTCTTGTCAGTTGAATGAACCTTTAAACTATGGAACACAGACAGTCCATATTCAGATTTCCGATATCTCTATTTAACTAAAACCCTTACGTTTTTGTCTTGCACTGATGTCTCTAAGTGTCACACCTCTTGATTGTTGAATGTCGGACATGGGTACATAACATTTGAAGAGTTCGAGTGGCATAACCTGTCACAAAATTTTGGGGGTTTAACTATCATAATTGAAACTATTTTCTCAAATGAGGGAAATGGTTTTCAGTGTAGTGTAGGATGTAATACAACACCATTCTGGTAAAAGAATTTTTGTCGTCTTCATATTGGTTTCACTGTTAGATTCTTGTCTTCTGAATGTACTTTGGGGCTTATTGCCAGTTTTGTTCAAGCGGAGGCTGATTGCACCAATGCCATAAACCTTGATAGAAAGGTACGTCATTCTCTTTGTCTCAAGTTGTCTAAGGGTTGAAGTTTTCTAAAAAATATTTTGAAATTCTGTGAAGTACTCTGAAGTATTTAGAATTTTCCGGAAGTTTGTGTGCGACATATATATAGGTGAAAGCGTAAATTAAGGTACAATTGAAGATAACAGCTTGTTTATTCAATCAGTTGTTATATATTCTTGTCTGCTTTCATCTGAATAGAAGTTTGCCATTTTTCGTATTTATGGGCTAACTTGATTCAAAGCCACTGTATTTAGTATCGCTTCTAGCATTATTCAATTTTATTGCTGCGATTCTCAAATTTTGCTTCTCTTAATTTTTTTTTTTTTTTTTTGGGTTTGCAGAATGTGAAGGCATTTTTACGTAGAGGAACAGCGAGAGAGATGCTTGGCTACTACAAAGGGGCTATTGAAGGTGTGTAACCCTTCCTGCTACTCCACTTCGTCCACAATCCTTAGCTGAGATATCAGCCATTATAATGTTACCAAGACCATTAGAGTATATGATAAGAACGTAATAACATACTAACGTAATACGATAAACAAATAGATAAACCTAGCAGTCATTTATGCAGGGACAACTGAGTTCATAGAGGTTAAAGAAAAAGTCAATTTTCTATTTGAATCACATTTTAATACTTTGTATCAGAAATAGCGGAAACAGTTCTGATCCATACATCACGTCCTCTTATTATTTGCATTTGTTAATTTCGAGTTTTGATATTCCAAAGAATTCGATGACCCAAAGGTATAACAGGTGATTAGAAAGTTATAATGCAATGTCAATTCATAGTTTTTAATGGATGATCAAAACTTGTAGTGTAGTGTCACTGATCTATTTGACGAAGAAAAAAATGTTTATATGTTGCAGACTTCAGATACGCCCTTGTTCTTGAACCAACAAATAAAAGGGCTTCTGTCTCGGTGGAGAGGCTAAAGAACTTGTTCTAGTAGCTCTTGCAGAATTAACATTCATTAGTCTGATGAATTCTTCAAGCCTCCGAAAAACGAGTCAGTGGTTTCATATTGGGGGCGCTCAGTTTTGCGTGGGACAGCTGCACTATTTCGACCGAGTTAGACGTGGACTATCTGAGCGTGCAATCGTCGGTGCTCTGCAGCAGTTCCCGTTTTGAACGATATACTCCATTTTGCAACCACATTTCCCATCACTTTTGAGGATATATTTGTAGAATCATAAATAATGTGAATGAATGTTGCTTCACTTGGAACATAGAGGATAGTTTTAGTATTCATTGGAATCGCTACAATCAAAATTTTAGAATTTGCAATCCGTTATGCGAGATTAATATGTATTTTTGGAAGCCGGAGTTGCCGCTCGGAGTTACCTTGTCAATATCATTAATGTTATAATGTCGGCACGATATTATAATGTCTACAACTTTTTTTTTGAAGGTTATAATTTCTACAAAATCAAATAACAACGTTATATTATGCTATCTTATTGTTATTGGTAATAAAATTTTATCGTAATTTGTGTTCTTTTTCGTTGAAATGCAGGGAACGTTACTCGAGGTAGATTATGCAATGTCGAGTTGAATTGGTATCCTTGGCCCTGTTTTGATGTCTCATCAAATGTCTCACTCTCTTTGCCTTTCGACACAATAGAATATCTCAATTCGTGTCTAGTTAGGGATCATTTTATGGTGTGTGAACGAAAATTTTATTTGAATTTTGGGATTTTCGAAGACCCGTCTAGAAACTTTGAAAATTTGAATTTGCATTTAATTCCTGCAAGGCAAATCTAATCATTCACAAAACAAGTTAACAACAAATGATAGTATAACACCTTATATCATGTCATTTCTAAATTCAATTTACAAAGCTAATGATCTAAATAGTTTTAAATTCAAATTTTAAAATGAAATTTGAATTTTCAAAACACTAACTTATGACGATCACATTTGGCGGTTTTAAACTCAAAGTTTTTAAACGGTCCCTGAAATCATAGAGTAGTACCAACAAAAATTTCACAAATGCGCCTAGCTCCAATCAAACGATACAATCACACTTGTGTACATAACACGACCTATAACATGCATTCGACCGGTTAATTCCGGGCGGAACGAGGGGAACGAACGACAATCCTTGGTTGAAATTTCAAGTATATTTCCGTGATGATCTTTAACAATAACGATGAATTCTGGGTACGCCAGTGAATTAATTAAATCCTAACGAAAAACACCGTTAACTCAGGACCACTACTATTACTACTACCGTCAGGACTAAGCATGTACAAAGTTTCAGAATCTTTCGACCCAATAACGTGCTCGAAATGAGCCCTTATGTACGCTAATTCACCATCCGACGATCCTTCTGATTCTGAATTCCCGGGTAAAACTCCGGCACCCATTGACACGGCCTTCAAAAGCTCCATAGTTTTCAAATCATCATCAGTCGCTTCACGTCTAATACCATAACCAGTCTTCTTTCCGTTGCAGTACATCGTCCAAACAGGCTCTTCTAAAAGCTTTGTCTTACCTTTTTCCGCCTTTTTCTCGCATTCTAAAGCAATTCTCACCATTCCCGCGCTCATTTCTTTTTGCAGTACATTGGTTTGCAGAGCGAGTTCGACAACTAACGTAGGAAGACATTTAGGATTCTCCTGTATCGACAAACTGACACGTCCTTTACGATACCCAAATAACGTACCTGTGATTTTATTCCCTGTATTTCCTCTGTGTGCTATGTCCGGTAATCCGGTATGAATGTGTGGGAACTTACACGACGGAGTTATTATGGGAAATGATCGAAAGATGGAACGAAAAACACGAATTGTTTTAGAACGCTGGTGTTTTTTCTTTTGCGTAGGTTGTATAAGGGAAACTTGCGCCTTAACTGTAGATTCGACATTAGAGCATTCGTCCGAGGTTGACGCTTCTGTTTTAATGGCGGTCGTCGTGGTGATTGTTTCATTTTGTAGCTCTCCCATTGATGGAAAATTTTTGTTTATATTTTTTTTCGCGAATTTAAACGTCCAACAATGGGAGATCGTCGTAAAATGGCAGGAAGTAGAAGAAGATGAAGGAAGAAATGAAAATTCAAACCAAACAAAAGTTTGAAAGAAAGCTGGCACCAAAAAAAAAAAAAAAAAAAAAAAAAAGTTTTGAAAGAGGAGAGAAAAAATAAAGTTTGAAATTTATGGTTTAACCTTCTTTACGGCATTGCATGCTTTTATTATCCGTAATATGAAATATATGTTTTTCGTAAATCGTCTATAGTCGACAACAACAGGTAATTCATGGATCGTAAATGGATGGTCAAAAAGTTTGATTCGTTTTTATGGAATGCAATCGAAGTCCATCCTGTTGACTTTTCTGTTGTTATATAAAACTTGGTTAAATTTGTTAAAAAAAAAAAAAAAATTCAAATATTACGCATATATGTGTCCTATTTCGCTTTTATTGTTAACCTACTAGCATAATACCCGTGCATAAATGCACGGGATGTACATAAATAAGTTAACAGTTAATTGTAAATTTTGGTAATTGAGTTAAATAATAAATTAATATAAAAATACTTCGTAGTAATAATATAAACGTAACCTAAATAAACATGTATTCTTAGACCCAAAACACAACAAAGTGTATTTTACCCGACCTTGTATTTATTTAACATGTAACCTGCTTATTTGACCCGTAATTGTCTTCTAATTAACCCGTTTAATATGTTTAAAAGTGTCAATTTTGATTTTTCTTAATTAACTATCAAAATTTAGATGATAGAATCGTTGAAAATTGTAATAAAACAATTAGCATAGTGGAACATCTATTTTTTTAATACAAATATAGATATAAATTTATTTTAAAATATATCATAATGTGGCAACCGATCAAAGTATCGCAATACATTGTCTTAAAATTCATCATTTATTATAATAATATGGTAAAACGCGCTTAAAATGTCATATTGAAAACACATTAAATAAAAATGGACAGTTTAAGAGATAAAAATAAAAAAAATATTTTGTTGTAAATAGAAGATATTGACTTACTTATATGACATAATTTCAAAAAGGAAATAAAATAGAAAGGGTAAAATAAAATAAAATAAAATAAAATGGTAAAAAAAAAAGTTGGAGGGAAAATTGGAGGTAGGATGGTTTTTGTTATATATAATTAATATAGATAAAATCTCGACAAAGTTTCTTACAGTAATAATATTACGGGTTAATTGTCGATTACAGCCACATAAAAAGTCGAATTTATAAATTACAGCCAAATTAAATTTTTTTATTTTTTTACAGCCACTAAAGTCGTTTTTCTTGTAAATTGCAGCCAAGTACATTTTCCGGCGAAAAATAGAGTAAACTGACCGTTTTGCCCTTCATTTAAGTACTTATTGACTTCTCTCTTTTTTATTAGTTTCATTGACTAGTCTTATTTTTTTTTCTTTTATTTCGTTCTCTTTTATTTTTTTTGCTGTCTCTTTCATTCTTCCTTCTAGTCTTCTCTTCTTTTACATTCAAACCCAGGTTTTCATTTCATACAACTATTCTCATTCAAAGCTTTAGTTTTTGCCTCATGAAAAACACAAAGTAGCACTCCATAGAAGATTTGTTACTCCATCGTCGTTTATAATTGAAGATTAATAAGCGTCTTCAACATAAAAGGTAGTGTTTTCTTATCTATGTTTTCGTCAATACTCATTTGGCTTTTGATTTCCCTAAAACCGTAAATTTGGGCGATTTTCGAGTTGCATGTGATCTGAAATGAAGGCATTTAGTGGGAACCCTAATTTTTTTTCCAGAATTGAACAATTTTGGGGGTTTTTATTTTGTATTTGTTTTCAGTTGGGTAATTGAATTGATATTTACTGATGTTGTTTCCAAATGTTGTCTGTTTTTCATTTGTTTAGAAGTTTTTGACTTCCTTACAACAACGGAGCGACCACAGTAGCATCTCTTCACCTCTTCGTAAGCATACTCACAACTAACGTCTGACATCGTGGCTAAATTTTCAAGAGAATCTGGAAATTTTAGGAGAGGAACCCTAATTTTAAATTTGGGATTGGAAATTTTCTTTATCAGCATATATCTCACAACTGCTTTAATGGTTTGATGTAATATGTTAGAGGGAGGGGCATTTTCGTCTCTTCACATGAAATTTAGGCTTCAAATTTGAATTTCTGAGCACTTAATTCATTTAAGTGGGTTTTAGCTCCGTTTTGGCTGTAAATTATAAACGGAGCTCCGTTCGTGGCTGTTAAAAAATAAAAAAATTTAATGTGGCTGTAATTTGCAAATTTGGGTTTTTATGTGGCTGTATTTGATAATTAATCCTAATATTACAACTTTTATCTAAATTCTAACATTTACTCTAACATTTATGGTAAGAACAATAAGAGAGAGTCTATCAAATTGATCATAGTTGAAAATTGTACACTACATTTTCATATATTTTGAATAAACGGAAAGTGCACAATAATTGTTCATCGACCATCGGTGTGCGTACTGCTTTACCAGGTGAAATTTGAAGGGATGCACACACAAGTCAAGTATTTTTGATCTGTATACGTACCGTATCAGACTTTCATCATAAGAAAAATTATACGGAGTAAGATAAAACCAAAACATAAACCGAAATTATGCATAAATGCATGGACATGTATGTGATCCAAAATTAACATTTCTTGAAAAAATTTTACAAAAATAAAAGCATTGAATAATTTTTGAAAATTTAAATGAGAAAAATAATCTTCATAGCAATTTGATGACGCGGACTAGCTGAAGCAAAATCAAGCACAATCTCGTATTTCAATTTATATAAATTTTCACAGAGATCAACAGGACGGCAGTAATATGCCCCGTATTATCATGTACACAAAAATGAAATTGGAACATGTTATATTACAAACGGGAGGAACCTATAAATTAATTACGTTCACGAATAATTTATACTATAGTCTCAGGCTGAGAGCTGACGTTAAACAAACTATAGATGCAGCCACTCCAAGCACGGGCAGAGGCCCCAGCATAACAGCGCCGGGTAGTTATCTTTCAAATAAACCTCTCGGCTGAAACCGATAATGTAGAAACTGAAAGTCCGACTACCTTGAGACATGGTGATACGGGTGACAGGGATGACGGAGATAGTGTGGCGTTCACATATGACCCTTGCTGTCGGAGGGACGGGAGCCCTATCTGCAATAACTTCAGAAGAAAATTTGTTCAGGAAATAGGAGTCAGCGAAAAAGGCAGGGGTACACTGGTACGCTTGCACATTGCACAATTGTACTCCTTGAGCTCTGTGGAATACGTCGTCGGGAACTGACGCTGCTCCTCTTCCAGCGCTTACTTTTCGTGTTGAGAGTGTCTTCCTGCAGAGCATGGTTTCTAGAGATGAATTGCGACAATTTGTGCTATATATATTGGCAATCAAATACGGCGTAATATTCAATTTTATGTCATTCAAGTTTAAACGATCAATGATTACTCAGTATTAGAGCTAGCAAATTATTCAGGTTCGGGTCGGGTCAGGTTAGTTTCGGGTTTACTAAAACTCAGCCACTAAGGTCAGGTTATGTCGGACCTGGTCATCTTCAGGTTGATTATTATCGACTTTTTTGTTTCAGGTAAAGTTAAATAACATTCGAATTTGAGAAGAAAGAACTTATGCTCAAGATGATCTTTAAAAGTCAGCACCAATTTCGGTAAGAATGTTAAAAAAAGCCTCACAATAAGTAGGCCGGAAACACATGAGAAGTCACAGCATACAGTTTAACAAGTAGTAAAATACCACACTTACCATCTGATGACTGCAATACTTCGAGTAAGAAGAAAGCCGCTCCCTTCACATATCTTGCATTTTAACAGCCCACGGGAGCTGCAAGTAGCACAAGGAATCTTGCCCTTCCCATTGCATTTCACGCAACTGTCACAGTAAAACAGAAGTTTAGGAAAAAAAAATTACACAAACAAACAAAACCTTGATGCACGATAACCTGCTGAGTTACGAGTTCTCTTTTGGAATAAAAGATGATTGCCAAAATGAAATATAGAATTATCTGTTACACTTCTAACAATTTCAGCAATGCGTCATCACTCATCACATCTTGCCAGCACAATGGTCATGACAGCAAACATCCGACCCTTCGTTCCTTCGGCTGCAATTTGTGAGAGCCTTTCGGGCACTATCGTAGGATAACATTGTGTTTTAAGACTTGAAGGGTAAGACAGCATACATGTAATTATGTAAACCCCCTTTGTGCAGCCATTTGTGGGACCTTTAAGACACTAGCGTGGTTATATTGTTATTGGATTAGTAACACTGATACTTGTATCAGAATTTGAATTTCAAATGAATTTGAAAGGTTGAACTAAGATGCCAACTATACTTTAGCAAAGTGGTCAACGGCAAAGTTAAATCGTTGAAGATGAGTAAGCGAAGGAGTCAAATGGAAATAACTCAAAGGAAATGAGAACAATTCTTACTTACATTGTGTCAGAGCCATCCCTATGTGCACATAAACCCCTTCCATAACACGTTGGACATGAAGTCATTTGGTTTGCTTTGTAAAATCCAGGTTCTTGATCAGCATTGCATGTAGGACAAAGATTATCTCCTCGACCGTCACAACCTATTATTAGATGACACTTGACATAAGCTGGCGTCAAAGCAAATCATTTAACTGCAAAATTAAGGTTCAAAATGGATACAAGATGATACCTGTGCACTTCTCAGTGGATTCAGAATGTGGAACATTCATTTTCGTTTCTTTTTCTGGTATGAACAAAACCGGAAACTGAGCCCTGAGATCCAATTCCCAGATACCAAGTTCATGCCCAGTGTCTTTACCATCTATTTTCCCGCCGTGATATGGCACTTTTTCTCGTATGATTTCTCGTTCCTCCATAAATGTGTCCAATGTCCCGACGTAAACATTGCAATCCTCCACCAACTGTATCTTCCATGTACGAGCAGGACGACTTCCCCAGCAACAGCGGTGACCAACATGGTCAACGAGCAGCTCTCTTATATCTTCTTCCCCCAATACTTGCCTGAGTAAGAAGCTCAAACAAATCAAGTGTGCACGACAGCCAGAAATAAAAAGAATCCAAAAAAAAAAAAAAAAAAAAATGGAAGGCCAAATTATCAAGAAATCAGAGCCAAAGTTTATTTCCAGAGACACTTTCATCTCACTTCAGTTGTGCATTTGGGTCAAGCTGGAATGTCAGTATTCAGTAACAATTACATCTCTTTAAGTCGCCATTTTATCGGGCATCAGATACTAATAATTTCACACGTCACAACAAACACATCCACCCATACGTATTTATGAGTTGACCATGCCATTGAACAAATAAAGTCTAGCCAGAAAACAGACAAGATTTTCAACATCAATTTATATTAGCATCAAAGAAAGTTGATACATCAGTTAGGCGCCAATATACAAATTAATACTGCATAGGTGTTTACTGTTTACTAATATCCACCAGTCATGCATAATTGTTTATAGAAAAAAAAAAAAAAAAAAAAAAGCCTGGAGCATTTCATTTATTAATCTCAACCTATATCCCAAGGTAATCACCAAATTAGATTATTAGTACAATAGTTGGAATGTCCCGCAAAAGAATACGCTAACATTTTTGTCGGAATGGAGATGAATGACGTGAACAATGAACTATTTAAAAGAGCCAATTATAGAAGCAATGAAATAAACTATATAAAAGTTAGGTAACAGCATTGAGAATCTCGAAATAACATGTCCTTTCAATCATATAGATACCTTTGATAACCTATCACATTTCTGTCAATATCTGCACCATATCCACCCTGATACACAATAGCTTGTTCTGCAACAAATACATGAACCATCAACAGATGATCATAAATTCATAAGTATGTCACTTAGCAAAATTATACAAAGCACAGCAGAATCACAGTCAGATAAGGCACGCCAAGGAAGCGCAAAGGCCAAGTACACATACGGCAGTGAGTTTGCATTTGAAAACTAATCAAAAGGACGGAATTACTTGTCACCGTTCACTCAGCACCATAGTTATATAGACGATATTCAATTTATTAAAGTTGTTGTTGAAAGTTGCTCTAATTCTGTCTAGTGTCCCCAGAATAACTCCTCCCTATGATAAAGTCTACGGGTGACCTATCCAAGTTATATCTCCTAAATCAACTATCAAGTAGCCTGAAATTTTTTAAAACCCACCTACCTAATCTTTCAGTGACTGCGATGAACTTTAAAGCAACTGAAATGTTAATAAACAAAAACAGTTTGAAGATTGTTTAAAGCTGCAATCTTAATGTAGTATTTGGCCAAGGAAGCTGTAGCACAAGTCTAGTGAAGATGTCCATCATAGGTCCTTGAAAAAGGCTAAAAAAATAAATCTAAGGGTCCGTTTGGATTGACGGAATTGGAGGAAAAGGGAGGGGAGGGAAAGGGAGGGGAGCATTTTTCTTTATTTGGATACAAAATATGGAAGGATGGAAATGGAGGGGAAGGGATTTGGTGGGATCCATTTTCCCTCCTCAAAGCCTAATTGGAATCTCTCCAAAATAGGCAAGATTTGGAGGGAAAATGGTATCCAAACACCACCATTTCCCCTCCCCTCCCCTTCCTTCCCCTTCCCTCATTTCCCCTCCCCTCCCTTTCCCTCCTATTTTGCTATCCAAACACACCCTAAAACAAGATGCGAGGGTTAAAAAATGAGGAAGGGAGATTTTTTTTTTTTTTTTTTTTTTTTTTTTTTATTATCTATAGGGCTAATACCTTAATACTTATTCACCCTATCTAAAAGTGACAGATTACTCCTTATATGTGAGTAATAGTGTGACGAACCCATATTAACTCACATTTGAAGTTCCACATTAATCATGAAAGTGAGAGTTCTCTATTTTATAAGGCTTAAGAGCCACTCATCCAGTCCTCCTATTGTCAATTGGTTTTAAGATGGAACCTTCCAGTCTTAAAAAGCGGACTTTCTCTCTTCCATTTGGGTGTGGCTCGGGACCGTTTCTGGTTTAACAAACAGTTACTCACGAGCTTCCCTATCCACCCTCCATAGTCTCTAACCACTACTCACCATCAATTTCCTCCATTTTACAATTGTGTTGACCCTCATTGTACAAATAACAATTACGTTAAATCCAAGTGACCTTCATTTTTATTCTTTTGAACGGTTGCAGCAAAGTTTGAATTGTTTGAATCACAAATCGACACTCAATATGATGACAAAAACAATAATATTATTGTGCATATCATCAATTTCAACCCTCAATTTCTCCCAATCATCTTCAATTCATCAATATCAAAAGTAGACAAATCAAAGTCAAAGTCAAACAAAAACAAAAGCAAACCATAACAATAAATAATCAAACAATGAATAACAACAACAAAAGGGTTAGTACCATTTGGGTAGTGTACCGACTCAGGAGAAGAGATCAAAGGAGCATGAAGTGAAGGCGAGTAGTGTTGCTCCGACGAATAAGACGCAGCAGACCGAATTTCATCAACGCTAGGGTTAGCACCGGGCAACGAGGCGGTTTGGATAGCGGAATTGGTCCTACCTAAGTACTCATATGAGCTCCATCTTCCGCTCTCTTTCTCTACTCAATATATACACAATCATCATCATCATCAATAACAACACCAACAACAACAACAACAACAACATGTAATAATATGAATCAATTGAGACAAATTAATATGAATCATCATCGTCTGAAACCGTCTATCATTTTCTCCACCCAAATTGACATGGACGATTTCGTTGTATCGGGTTTTGCGAACATAAAATGAAATGTGAAAGAAAGAAATTACCTGAGAGAAGGGGTTGTTCAATGGTTTGGTGTTGTTGCTCCATTGATCAATAGAGAGAGAGAGAGAGAGAGAGAGAAACTGATAAGGAAGTGTAGAGAGAGAGAGAAAGATGAAGGTGGTATTTGTAAGAGGAAATTGAATTGAATGTTAACTTAGGAGGTAAGAAAATTTCTGGAGATGATATTTTGTACACACGGTAGGGAGGGAGGGAGGGAGGGAGACGCCGGGTTCCTGGAAATTCAATGTTTGCTGGTCGTGTCGAACATGACATGCATTGTGTCATTGTGTGGGTCACCCGTGGACCTGTTTTTTCTAATTTCATTTTTTTTTTTTTTTTTTTTTTTTTTTTTTTTTTTTTTTAGTTATACAGACTACTCTATATACGTTATCTAATCTAATCTAATACATATTAAATCTAAATCGTTGACTAAAAAAATATTCCTCACCAAAACAAACACATCTCTTAGTGATGCCACTTAAGCACATTTTCACAAAGATAAAATCGTGTCTCTTGAGATTCTTTGACAATGCATTAATTTGCACCGTCTCTTCTTCTCCATTTCGTGTTCAGTCTATACTCACCATCATTTATCAACATACAATCTACCATCGTCATCGAAATGCTTAGGTGCGTGTTTGTTATTATTTAAATTTAACTTCGTAGATAATCGAATACTTTTGAATTTTATTTCTTTGGATGGGTGTATTTCTTTATCTATGTCGGAAGTCGTAATTAATCGCCAATTAGATTCTTGGAATTTTGTATTTGTTCGTATTTTCTCATGGGTTTTGTTTGTGTTGTTGTTACTATTGATTATGCTACAAGATTTGATTCGGAGGTAAAACCAGGTAATTGTCTTTCGTTTTGCATAGATTTACGAATTAATGGATAATTTTTTGTGGTTATTTATCGTCTTATATACTGCGATATTATTGTTTTGTTTGATGAGAGACTATTTCATTTGTTATCGAACAAGAGATAAAGGAATTTTTTACTTGATAGTTCTAAGGCTAGAATTTAGATCATCATGTTTTTGTTACTGTTTCGGGTGTAAACTTAGGGTCTCGAGAGTGACGTCATGTGAGGTCTTCAGGGTCTAGGCCTGCTCCGTAGGTGACCTGCAAGGTGAACTCCGGGCTCGAGGGGTTTGCCCCCGGTGGAGCATCCGACGCCCAAGTCAGTACCGAAATATATAAATATGGTGTATAGTGTGATAAATATAAATATGGAGAGAGAGAGAGAGAGAGAGAGAGAGAGAGAGAGAGAGAGAGAGAGTGGGGAGATTGAATAAAAACCAACCTTTTTACCTTTGCCCCCTAGAGGTTATTTATAGAGTTGCTTGGACTCTTGGCCCAATTATTTGTCGTCTTGTTGTCGTAAGCGTAGTTGATGTGTCATATATTTTCATATATTTAGCCCCTTTTTCGTTAGCGTTTCTTTGCGATTCTCATGCTTTTATATGCGTTTCAGCTCCTATTTCTCTCCGTTTTGGCTCTGCTGCGTTTTTGTGTCCATTTTGCAGGTACACGCGCTTATTTGGAGTATAGGAGGCTGGTCGAGAAGTTTCGGAAAGTTTCGTGAAATTTCGTGAAGTTTTGAGGTGATTCGAGGTGGTTTCGTTGCGTTTCGCTTGCGTACGAGCCTCGTTTCACTAATTGAAGGTGTTCCGGGACCTTGGGTCGGGATTTGAAGCTCACATAATCATCCTAGACCTCGTCCCTACTCATGAGCCTCGTCCCTATGCCTTGGGACGACAAATATTGCAAAATAAACTAAGTACAAGAAGGAGCAAAAACAAGAAAAATCAAAACCCACGGGACAAGGAGTGTCCCAAGGCGGGTGGTGTTGGTCCCTACGGTAGCCTTCCTGAGCTCTGGGACACCGACTCTTCGTGTGCTTGATTTACTTCGTCTATTTGAAGGCTCAAAACATAATATTTTCGCATCTAAATTTTTACAAAGATTTTAACAACACTTTAAAGTACTTTCTCACAAAAATTTAGGATTTGATTAATTTTCCTTCTTGTATTTTCAATTCCCGACTAAATCGTTGTTTAGATGGTCTATTTGGTTTCGTTGCTTGGATTCTTCTTGTTCTCCTCTGAATTTTCTGATTGGTATTGTTATTCTCTTCTCCCTTTTCATTATAATTCCATTATATATTGTGCTTGATCATGTCTTCATCCTTTTCCTTTGCTTTGGCTATCGTTTTCATCATGTTTGAGTAGTCCTTTTATCTAGGAAGAAGGGTGAAGCATGGGTCAAGTTTGGGGCTGATTTTGATGATCTTATGAGTTAGGTTTTGTGCTTGCTTTGTTTAGTCTTTGCTTGATTGCGCTTGTTGAATCCTTGATCACGTTTTAGCAAGTATCTAGCACCCTTGAACTTAAGACGAAAGCCTAGTTCTAGGAGAGGCGCGAGACTAAACATTAGGACCCTCGATTGTAAGTTGCGAGAGCCCGCATTCGAGACCTAGAGGAAGGTTAAGACCGAGAGGACGAGCTATACCCTTGGCATGTGCGATTCCTTACTCATCCCGATCATCATCCTTGACCTAGCTTACCCATTGCCTAACCCGACTTCCTAGACTTTCTCAATATAGTTAAACCCATTTTTTACGCGCTAGCTATAGAACCAACCAACACTCGAACCGAGACTAGAATCACACAAAATAACCAACATTGCGACCATCTCCCTGTGGATTTCGACCCCGACTTACCCTAGCTATCCCTTAGGTTTGTCAGGTTTATCTTTGACTAGGCGAGTGCGACTAAGCCTATCAAATTTTAAGGCCATTAGAGACGGCATTGTTTTTTGTTTGTTACTTGTTGCTAGTCTTTTGTTTTTCCATAGGTCACTTTCTTTTTTCCCCATGACATGACAATCTTTGATTTCCGCATCTGATGGCGAACCATTTCATAAGTACATTGTTCGATTTAATAGTTATATTGGTTCGTTTGGCTTATATTGTTGTGATTGGGAGAAAGTTTTTATTATTAGCACGGGTATGAACTACGAGTCTCACAACTTCATTCACCACGTGAGCAATGGTCAAATTCCCTACATGCCCGACTTTGCGATTTGGGACCTCTTTTGGGATATCACGCGTGAAGCCCTTTTATGCGAGATTAAGGCTAACTTCCAAGACGTTCTTGTTACGTTCAAGAAATTAATCGAGGAAATGAAAGATGATTGTGAGTCTTATGAATGTTCCCCCGCTCCTTGTGATTATACCTATTCGTCTCAAACTTGTATGTTAACTCGCTCACATGCATCCTTGTACGATGATAATTTGTTTGATGACGATGGTTATGAGCCTATGCATGATTGTGAAATGTCTAATCTGCTTGAGGTAATTGTGAATGACACTCCTGAACCTGAATCGGTAGGTACGACTTGTCCCCTCGTTGATGCGTCTATTGAGTCTGTTTCCATTGGATCCTTGTCCGAGGATCCTTTGGCGGTCTTACCGTGTAATGAGAATGACGCAGGTGACTCAAAGTCGTGGAGCGCTGAAGTCGATGAGTTGGAAGCGCTCTTATATGCAGATGAAGACAAGGCTTCCGTTCCCACGGACGAGATGAGTCACGGGAAAAACTCTTTTGCTCCCGCGGTTCACATTTTTGATGTCACAACGGTGTCCCCTTTTAATGGCTTTGATGAGTTTTTGGGTCCCTCTGTTGCGAACGGATGTATTGTAATTGTTACCAAAGTGCTCCAGAACAGTTTTCATAAACTCATTTATATGTTGAGTCGATCATTAGCCATGATTTTATATACTTGTATTGCCTTTTGGTGCTACATTTGCTTCTGTTTAGGACATGAGCAGGTTTTTGACCGACTACTACGAGCTTTGGTCGCAATAATGGTTGGCTTTGCTGCAAGCCAACCGAATGGCGATAACCATGTTAGGGACGATGAAGGTAGCTGGTTCATGTCTGAAGCGGCCCGTGCTTGGTGGTACTTTTAGTACCGGCTGCTGCGCCCCCATTTTGAAGCTGGTTTTGGGGGGTGCTTCTCTTGTAAATATTGTAAGTACGTTTTCTTTTCACTAGTCTCTGTTTTTCTCCCTTATATTATGGTTCCCGTGTTGATGTGCTTTAGGACACACTGGGGACAATGTGTTGTCTGGTTTGGGGGGAGGAACGCTTTGCTTTGCATTTTTGCGTTTTCTTTTTTATTTTTGCGTTTTCTTTTTCGTTTTTCAAAAAAAATCACAAAAAAAAAAAAATCGCAAAAAAATCAGAAAATTTCAAAAAATCCAAAAATACATATCCCGAATCGTTGTGCGAGCTTGTTTTTATCTTTTTTTTTTTTCCCGACATCCCTTCCCTTGTTAACTTTTAGCTTTGGCATGATTTTCATTGTTGGATTAGCGCTACGGGGATGTTTTGACATAGTAGATGTTGGCATGTGCTTTTACATTTTGGCTTTATCATTTCACGGACTATAGCTACTATTATTGTGAGGTTTTTAGCCTCCAGAGGCCGGTTCATCTATCCCAGTCCCCGTGTTTTGTTGTGAGTAGTTCTCCTCGTGGGGTACGTAATATTAACGCGCATAAGTGTGGCCCCTATCCCGTTTTTCCCCGCGATTCTGTCATGTGTTTATGCATATGAGGCTTTAGTTGATTTTCACATTATTCACCATGTTTATGCATTTTCTTTATCCTCTCATATATGATCCTAATACCCCTTATCCACATGAGTTTGCTAGCTACATTGCCAAATAACCTACCCTAGCCTTGCTAGTTACCGCTTTTGCTTACTCTTGTGCTTGTCCTTCGGGTTTTGATCGTAGCTGCGACTTGATGATGTTGTTTGCTTGTTGAGAGTTGGTGAATATGAGTCGGGATTGCTGTTTCCCCGACCTTTTATGAGGTATTTTTCCGCAACTTGTGAGTGTGCTCTTTTGCTCAAAAGAAAATCAAAACAAAAATCAGAAAAAATAACAAACACAACACAAAATACAAAAGAAAAGAAAAATGTGTGCACAAAAATGAAAGAGTTGTTGTTGTTGTTGCATGAGTGAGCACTTGTAATCATTTGTTTTGTTGCGATGATGTGTAGAGGAGACCGATATGCTGCTTTCGGTCCGTTTATTATGAGAGTTGGGTTCCGTTTTTGTTGGACGAGCACTTGAGTAGTACGAGTGGTTTCTAGTGGCTTAGCTCCACGATTCCATAGTCATTTGTTCCACCTTCATGCCCTTTTCCTCTCTATGGCCTTTACACCCTTCATATCCTATGTAAGTCCTCATGTTTGCTTCGTTTTTGTGACATTATTTGTGTACGGGAATGCGAGATTTGGTCCACATTAGATTGCGGGCGTGCTTCCACAAGTCGAGTAGGTGAGTGTCATCACATATATCACCTTGTTCATCATTTGAGTTGAATGGAAACCGCGAGAGGTCCGTGATTTGATTGCTAGAGAGCCTTAGTCTAAGTCATGCTATTCGTTCTGCGCCGTCTTGTAATTCTCATCCGTTAGCTTGCTATTTCCATGCGTCCCATGCTGTTTCGGGATTGATTGCCATTTGTTTGAGCTGCTTGCGGATTGGTGATTGTTTGGGGAAGTTTCCTTATGCTCGTTTTGTCCTCTATTTTCTGTCATGCTTTGTTGCTTGAGGACAAGCAACGGTTCGGTTTGGGGGAGTTTGATGTGTCATATATTTTCATATATTTAGCCCATTTTTCGTTAGCGTTTCTTTGCGATTCTCATGCTTTTATATGCGTTTCAGCTCCTATTTCTCTCCGTTTTGGCTCTGCTGCGTTTTTGTGTCCATTTTGCAGGTACACGCGCTTATTTGGAGTATAGGAGGCTGGTCGAGAAGTTTCGGAAAGTTTCGTGAAATTTCGTGAAGTTTTGAGGTGATTCGAGGTGGTTTCGTTGCGTTTCGCTTGCGTACGAGCCTCGTTTCACTAATTGAAGGTGTTCCGGGACCTTGGGTCGGGATTTGAAGCTCACATAATCATCCTAGACCTCGTCCCTACTCATGAGCCTCGTCCCTATGCCTTGGGACGACAAATATTGCAAAAGAAACTAAGTACAAGAAGGAGCAAAAACAAGAAAAAAAAACTGAAACCCACGGGACAAGGAGTGTCCCGGGCGGGGTGGTGTTGGTCCCGGCCGGGGTGGCCTTCCCGGAGCTCTGGGACAGCTTCGACTCTTCGTGTGCTTGATTTACTTCGTCTATTTGAAGGCTCAAAACATAATATTTTCGCACGAAATTTTTACAGCATTTTAACAACACTTTAAAGTACTTTCTCACAAAAATTTAGGATTTGATTAATTTTCCTTCTTGTATTTTCAATTCCCGACTCGAGTACGTTGTTTAGATCGTCTATTTGGTTTCGTTGCTTGGATTCTTCTTGTTCTCCTCTGAATTTTCTGATTGGTATTGTTATTCTCTTCTCCCTTTTCATTATAATTCCATTATATATTGTGCTTGATCATGTCTTCATCCTTTTCCTTTGCTTTGGCTATCGTTTTCATCATGTTTGAGTAGTCCTTTTATCTAGGAAGAAGGGTGAAGCATGGGTCAAGTTTAGGGCTGATTTTGATGATCTTATGAGTTAGGTTTTGTGCTTGCTTTGTTTAGTCTTTGCTTGATTGCGCTTGTTGAATCCTTGATCACGTTTTAGCAAGTATCTAGCACCCTTGAACTTAAGACGAAAGCCTAGTTCTAGGAGAGGCGCGAGACTAAACATTAGGACCCTCGATTGTAAGTTGCGAGAGCCCGCATTCGAGACCTAGAGGAAGCTTAAGACCGAGAGGATGAGCTATACCCTTGGCATGTGCGATTCCTTACTCATCCCGATCATCATCCTTGACCTAGCTTACCCATTGCCTAACCCGACTTCCTAGACTTTCTCCATATAGTTAAACCCTTTTTTTTACGCGCTAGCTATAGAACCAATTAACACTCGAACCGAGACTAGAATCACACAAAATAACCAACATTGCGACCATCTCCCTGTGGATTTCGACCCCGACTTACCCTAGCTATCCCTTAGGTTTGTCAGGTTTATCTTTGACTAGGCGAGTGCGACTAAGCCTATCAGTAGTCGGATACTCGATCCCCAACAATTGCCCCCACCAGATTCGCATGTCATTATGCGGATTCGGCGTCGAATAGAGTGCGCGAAACCGTTGACCTTGGGCGATACATGTAAAGAAGATCACGTCAAATGAGTCTTTAGCGGAAGAAGTACCGCGTGAAAGTGGATGCCCGTTGGTAGACCAAATATAAAACAGGCATCAGAGGTTGTACGATTTTCCGGCCGGCGGCTAGTGGCGACACGGCCAAGGGTGACACTAATCAGAGTTCGTAAGGGGAGAAAAGAGGCTAACGGCGCGGGCAGAGTCTCGCGGCGCGGTAACGCAGAGTAAACTGTGTCACAGGAATAAGGAGGCTGGCGGCGCGGACAAAGTCTCGCGGCGCGGTCGGGGGTGACGCAGAGTAATACGCGTCACGGGAATAAAGAGTCCAGCGCCGCGGACAGGGTCATGCGGCACGGCCTAGGGTGACGCAAAGTAACCTGCGTCACGGGAATAAGGGGGCCAGCGCCGCGGACAGGGTCACGCGGCCCGGCCTAGGGTGACGCAGTGTATCCTACGTCATGGGAATAAAGGGCCCAGCGTCGCGGACAGGGTCCCGCGGCACGGCCTAGGGTGGTGCAGAGTAACCTGCGTCACGAGAATAAGAGGGGTCAGCGCCGTGGACAAGGTCACGCAGCGCGGCTTAGGGTGACGCAAGGTAGACTGCGTCACAGGACTAAAGAGGCTAGCGCCGCGGACAAGGTCACGCGGCGCGGCCTGGGTTGACGCAGAGCAAGCTGCGTCACAGGAATAAAGAGGCTAGCGGCGCGGCTAGAGGGTGACGCCAATCAGAGCGCGTCACGGAATAAAGAGGCTAGAGCCGCGAACAAGGTCACGCGGCGCAGCCTATGGTGATGCTGAGTAAACTACGTCTCGAGAATAGAAAAGCTAGCATTGCAGACAAGGTCAGGTGGCGTGGTTAAGGGTGACGCTGAGAATATAACGTCACTATAATAAGAGGCTAGCGGCGTCGATAGGGGCCAGCGGCGTCGATAGGGGCCAGCGGCGCTGATAAAGGATGATTTAGGAGCCATCCAAGCACGTAGCCGTGGACACTCCGTACGATAGGAGCCACCTAGGCATGAGTGTCGTAGTATGGTCTTACCCTGAGCAAGCCACCTAGGCGCGAGGGCCATTAGTGGTCTAACCCGATGGTAGTGTTCTCTGCGGTAGGGGCCGCCCAGGCACGAGGGTCCTAGACAGTTGTCTTCTTAGGGAAGCACCCTTAACCCAGCGTAAGAGGCGTGGATGAGCATCGTGCGGTGGGAGGTCCGTAGCCGCCATCCAGGCACGAGGGCCGTAGAGGTCAATTATGCGGTGAGAACAGCCCAGGCACGAGGGTCCCGGACATCCCGGCTCTTTTGTATGCACCCTCATCCCGGTGTGGAAACCGTGGATGAGCATTGTGTTGTGAGAGGTCCGCAACCGTCTTCCAAGCAGGAGGGCCGTGGAGATCAGTCGTTGCGGTGAGAGCAGCCCAGGCATGAGGGTCCTGGACATCCCGGCTCTTTGGGAACGCACGGGCCGCCCCAGGTACGTTGGCCTTGTGCTCCCGTCCGCTGATTATACGTTGTCGCAGGAGACGCCCAGGTACGTTGGCCCTGGACGCGATCTCCTAACCGGTCGGTGCCACTCGTCGCCGGCAATGGTGGTCTTACCCAATTTGATTATACGTTGCCGCAGGAGACGCCCAGGTACGTTGGCCCTAAAGGCGACCTCTGATAGATGTTATTTTTATATGCTTTTACCCCCCGTCCCGAACTACTTTTTATTGTCAAAATGTGCCTTACGGGGCCATTTTGTTCTCACATTACGTCCTAGAGGCGCTTTTGTTGTATTTCCGTGTTTTGCAGGATTTTATACATTTACTAGGCATTTGAGTTGAAAAGTATATTCGACGGAAATCCAAAAGACGACGTAAGGTGAAGCTCGGGACCGAAAACCAAGAACTGAAGCGAAGGGGCCGAATTTTGAAGGAAGTTATAGTAGAGGCCCAAGTTGTTAGAAGATGTGAGCCCAAGACGGAGGAGCTCGGTTGACTTTTGGCTACGAGCCGGTCTGACTTGACCGGCGGCCGGCCGATTGGCTACCTGGCAAAATACTTTCTGGACAATTTTCAGGAGTTATGGACGAAATTCTGTTTACTTTGGAGCCGGTCTGGGACCGGCGGCCGGCCTTGATGCGTATTTTAACGGGGTTTGTAATTTTATGTTATATTATTTAGGAAACATTAATTTTAGTTGGCATCTTATGATTAGTTAGACCTAAACTACGAAATACTCTCTTCTCTCTCTTAGTTAGCCTTTGAATTCATCTTCAACTATTAAGAATTACTCCGGCGATTTTAATTCAATAAAAGTACGAAGCTTTCGGTAATTATTCTTCTGGTATTTCAATCCTCTTTAATACTCCTATACTATTTTGTTGTTCATTATGTTTAATCTTAATTGCAATTTTGATTTTGTTTGCCCTAAATTCATGAGTGGCTAATTTCCCATCTAGGGCTTAGGGGAATCGATCATATGATTGCGTAATTGAATTTGGATGATTGCTCTTGTCTTTTGATTGTTTTTTTTTGGTAGAATGTAAGCTTTGTATTAATATCATCATAACAGATACATCTTTTGCTATCACGCTCTACATTTTGTATACAATTCAACTCAAACTTAAGTACTACTTATCTATTAAGTAAGACCAATGTTGTTCAACCAAATTGTATCCATTAGCTTACAGCCATGATGCCTGACACGATCCATGGTCCAAGCTCGAATTCTCTTCAAGTGAATATCAGGTACAGTCACACACATTTGAAACCAAGCCTCATTACGTTGAATCCAAATGGAGTTAAGGGTAGCAATACGAACCACATTCACCACTAGTTTCTTTGTTCTTGTCCATCTTCGAGTATGAATGCCTTCCAACAATTCAACATTAGAAAAACGTGCCTTCAACCATTGGCAGATCAGAGCAACCATTGTCTTTTGATTGTTGTTAGCCCTAATTACATGCTTTAACTGCGTTTGATTGGCCGTTGGTCGCGGTTAGTTAATCGACCTAGGAAATCTAAACCTAAGATCGAAAGCCTGGCTAAGATTAGACTTGCTTGTAATTTGGTAAGGTAAACTAATAAGTTGCGAGAGCCCGTTAGTTGAACCTTAGGGTAGATTAATATTCGAGAGGATTAGTCATTCCCATAACACGATTGATTAATAAAGTGGCGACTAAAGCAGCTGTTAAAATACCTTATGACCTGTAGACGGGTCGAAAGTCTAATCTAAAGGATCTTCATGTTTGGAAATGTACAATTGAGCTGTAGCCTTATAGGCCCCATGAAAATAAACTACACTCCAAAACAATTACATTTGCTTTATTGGCTATTCGGAGTGATCATGGGGTTTTAAGTTTCACGAGTCATACTAAATAATATATTTGAGACGAGAACTGTGATATTTTTTAGGATGTTGAGTTTAGAGGAAGAAACAAAGTTAATGACTATCGATTTGAGGAGGAATAGATTTTGATTTCTATTGTCGCTCCAAAAGTTCAAACTAAACAAACTTTAAGAAGTAAGGAGATCCAATAGTAATGAAAAGTGCACGTCATTTGTGATGATTTGGAGTTATAGCTCTTAGAATATGAGGATTTTAGTGGACTCCTGGAACATGATCCAACCAATGATCCTCCAGCAAACCTTAGGTACTTATGTTCTAATGCTTGAAAGTGGATCAATGCTATAAACGAGGAATTTATAAAGTGTTCGGAAGGTGCAAAACATATTGGTTCTTATACGCGAAAGTGATAATTTGACCCCTTAACTGAAACTAATTGTGAAATTAAACACTTTAAGTTTTAATTTTAATTATAGTAATTGACGCCCTTTACTTTTTCTTAATGTGAAATTGAGCCTTCTTTATTTTTTCCAATCAAAATCTCGTCGAAAAATCAATTACACCAATTAAATTGGTATTTATACAAATTATACGTATAAAAAGAATTGTACATCTACTCCCTCCGTCTCGGTGATTTGTTTACATTTACTTTATACACATTTATCGATGTGGGCAGAGATGTAGAGAAAAAACTAATAGAATAATAATATAAGTACAAATGGGGTCCCGCTTGCTTAAAATTATGAAATGTAATTGGTTAAGGGATTAGGGGCCAACCTCCCACATAGGTCACTCATGACCATTTATGGAAAGTGTAAACAAATGACCCGTAACCCCCTAAATAGAAAGTGTAAACAAATGATCGGGACGGAGGGAGTACAATAAGTTAATACTAACCGAACACAAAACGACAAACTCCTTTATTATTTTATCCATTACCAGCTATTGATTTTCAGTAAAGATGCACTCATTCTTTGCATTCTCTTTCCTCATTTCTACCATTTCAAACTTAATCACTCAACCTCAAAAAAATTGAGGTCAACATCGTCATATTATCATTACTTAAATGGAAAACAAATATAGATCATGATTCAATGTAGCCATGGATTAATCAACAACATATAGTAAGAAATGATTAATTGCTTTGTCTTTTACTCCATAATAACTCGCCGATAATTGCTTCTTTTGTTGAGCTAGGTGGGAGTACAAATTTGTAAAAATAGTTTGCATGATTATAGTTTAAATGATCAAAATAAGTTTAATTTTAGTTCTCCGTATACAGTAAAATATGTTTAATTTTATTTAATGAGATACTGATATACACGAGATCAACGAGATATTGGCGATAAATTGATTCTCCAACTACATAATCATCGAAAAATTAGAGAAGGTTTAAATTTCACATTGAAAACTCAGCTTATCCCGCCCAGCGCACTTCTTCTCCCATTGTGTAACTGTCAGATCGCGATTCGTTAAGTGCGTGGTATCCCAGGGCGGCACATACCGAGTCAGTAAACTCCCCGCAGACGGCGCATACCGCATAAGTCTATGTCTCTGCCTTTGGGTGGACTAGGCTTGGGATTGGACTCCGCCCCTATTAAGGTCTTCTAACAGGGCTAAGGAGAGTATACTTGTTCCATGAAGTAAAAGCTCAAGTCAAGGGTAGGGCGATTGCCCAAGCTTAAAAACAGAAGACATTTATTCGTTCACCGAACAGCGGTACCTTCCTTAGCCACATTCTAGAATGGGAGGAAGTCGGGGCTCGTCCCTGATCAATATTGGATCAAACAAATGTTAGAATATATTTATATATTCGTACGGATATGGGCCACTAATGTAATTAAATATGTGTCGCACTATTATAAAATATAAACCGATAAATAAAGTGATCCATAAAGTAATAATATCGGTATTGGGTAATAAGAAAATATTGGTCATGGACTTAATGTGTAAAACAGGCTAGTTGCCTTATCAATGAGGGTAGATATTTGGCAGCTTATTTATGGAAACCCTATAAGGGTCTTACACTATAAATATAGTTTTGGTCCCCATTGAACACACCATCCACACAAATACAAATTACAGTAATTAAGGGTTTTCTTTTGGTCTCCCATCATCCATAAGAAAAGTGAAGGGTGTGTCTCAAAGGAAGATCAGATCTGATCTCACAGGACACTATAAATCTTTCAGGTACGCTTCCGTATTCAGTCTAATTTATTATTAACGGTTCACACGGTACCGATCTAGGGGGTTTTCTAACAATTGGTATCAGAGCGATATTGTGTAGATCGTTAAGAATTGTCGAATATTTTTTTTTTATTTTCGACAAGTTTACATAATCAATTAATTGTGTGTGATTTTCAATCTGTACAATTAATTGATACGTCAGTTATGGATTATTCAGTATCATCATAGTATTGCTTTTAGTGTTGCTTTTAGTCCATGGATCATGATTGCTTTTTTGCTATTTGAAGTCATGATTTTCCTTTTAGTTTATCACATAAGGTTTGTGGCCTTGTGTGTAACACCCGGTGTTGTCCGAGGTTATTCGGGCCGGGTACCCCGTTGTACCCCGTTGAAGAGGTTCATGTGTTGGCTCAAGTGACATAGTGCTTAAAAGGATTGTAAGTACTACTCATATCAACAAGATGCATCTTCTTTTCTGGTGGCTCATCTTAAGAACTTTTCAGTTAAGCGTGCTTGCTGGAGAGTAGTCTTGGGATGGGTGACCTCCTGGGAAGTTCTCAGGGGTGTTACAAATGGTATCAGAGCAACTCGACGACCGTGTGGTCGAATCCTGTGTCTTGTTGGCCAGGTATGCACTTAGCTGGGGAGGATTCTGGAATGCTATATTGTAAGTAGCGACCAGGCGCAACGAGGACGTTGCGTTCTTCAAGTGGGGGTGTGTAACACCCGGTGTTGTCCGAGGTTATTCGGGCCGGGTACCCCGTTGAAGAGGTTCATGTGTTGGCTCAAGTGACATAGTGCTTAAAAGGATTGTAAGTACTACTCATATCAACAAGATGCATCTTTTTTTCTGGTGGCTCATCTTAAGAACTCTTCAGTTAAGCGTGCTTGCTGGAGAGTAGTCTTGGGATGGGTGACCTCCTGGGAAGTTCTCAGGATGTGCTGGAAAGGGCCCGTGTTGGTGCAGCGTGGGCGATGTCTGCTACTGGCGAGCTACCGTGAATGACATTTCGGCCTTTAGTTGGGGCCGGGGTGTTACATTGTGGGCTATTGCTTTTACTCGTTTGACATCAGCACTCAACATGTGTTAGGATCTATATATAATGCTCCTTGTTGCCATTGTTTTTGGCTTTGGGATATTTTACGCGTGGTTTATTTTGCTGTGTGGTACTCTGTTTTTCTCTTAGTCTGACAGTTTTACAGCAAGTCGTTAATTACGGTTATTTATATTTCAATGACGGTGTTTCTTTTACATTGAAATATTAAGGTATAAATTTAATTTAATTAATGGGTATAAAATTTGGGTCTAATGTTTTGAGATAAATTGATCGGTAGGACTACGTCGGCCCAAAGGAAGGCTAGTCTTGTAATGATTAATTTATTGAGAATATTGGATATTGTGGGGTGTATATTTTCGTGCGGGTGTGAGTCGGCCCAAAGGAAGGCTCATATTTGGCAGAAATACACACAACACCTGTGGTGGTGAATATGTGACAATTATATGGATTATTAAGTGTGAATACAAGTCGGCCCAAAGGAAGGCTGTATTTGCATGATTATTGTCAATTTTTGATCACTACGACAAGATTACCACTGACAGTTAGTGTTACTGTCCAAAGACTTGACACTAATGTTGTTACCGGTGTCTTGAGATGGGAAAAATACCATTTATTTGAATTTAAATTTTAAATAAGGTTTATGAGCATGTTTCTTATTAAAGTTGTTTGTTTATTCAGTTAATATGTCTGCTATTTCTGGCAATTTAAGCTCTATTCCCGTGCTAAATGGGACGAATTTCAAGGATTGGAAAGAGAACATGTTAATTGTTCTTGGCTGCATGGATCTAGACCTTGCTATCAGGGTGGATTCTCCTACTCCTCTTACGGATGCAAGTTCTCCCGATGAAAAGAGAGAATTTGAGAAGTGGGAGAGATCCAATCGCATGAGTCTTATGATCATAAAGCGTGGCATTCCGGAGGCTTTTAGAGGTGCGGTGTCTGATAAGATTACCAATGCCAAAGAATTTCTTGCTGAAATTGAAAAGCGTTTTGTTAAAAACGATAAGGCAGAAACAAGTACGCTATTGCAGCACTTGATTTCAAGGAAATATCAATTCAGTAAGGGAAATATAAGGGAGTACATCATGGAGATGTCTCATATTGCTTCAAAACTTAAGGCACTAAAGCTCGACTTGTCGGATGACTTGCTCGTTCATTTAGTATTGTTATCTCTCCCTACACAATTTGGACAGTTTAAAGTAAGTTACAACTGTCAAAAGGAGAAGTGGACTCTAAATGAGCTCATTTCTTATGGTGTGCAAGATGAAGAAAGGTTGAAGCAAGATAAGGTTGATGTTGCTCTCTTGGCTAGTACCTCTAAAGGAAAGGGCAAGAAAAGAAAGTTTGAATTTAAGGCTGCAACTAAGGGTCCTGATGAGCAGAAGGAAAGTGATGAACCAACTGGTTGTTACTTCTGTGGAAAGCCAGGACACATGAAAAAGAATTGTCTAAGATATAAGGCTTGGCTCGCTAAGCGAGCAAACAAAGGTACAATTCTTAATTTGGTTTGTTCTGAAGTTAATTTAGCTTCAGTACCTAGAAACGCTTGGTGGGTAGATTCTAGTGCGACTACTCATATTAGTGTTTCTATGCAGGGTTGCCTAGCACACCGAAAGCCAAGTGAAGGCGAAAGATACATCTACGTGGGAGATGGAAAGTCGGTGGAAGTTGATGCTATTGGCACGTTTAGATTATTATTAAGGACTGGTTTTTATTTGGATTTGAAAGACACTTTTGTTGTACCGTCTTTTAGACGGAATTTAATTTCTGTATCTCTTTTGGACAAATCCGGTTATTATTGTTCATTTGCGGACAGGAAATTTATATTGTCTTTAAATTCAAATGTTGTTGGAACTGGTTATTTATGTGGTTTCGATAATCTTTACATGCTTGATAATATTGCATCATACAGTGAAAACCTGCACGTAGAATCACGTGGTACTAAGCGTAAATTTAATCAGGAAAATTCAGCGTCATTATGGACAAAAGGTTAGGTCATGTCTCGAAAGAGAGAATTCAAAGGCTTGTGTCTGATGGCATTCTAGATTCGTTTGACTTCACAGACCTTAATGTTTGTGTAAGTTGTATTAAAGGAAAACAAACCAAAGTAAGGAGGTTAGGAGCCAACAGAGCTACGAACGTCTTAGAATTGATACATACGGACATCTGTGGGCCATTTCCTACGGCTTCGTGGAATGGTCAACGGTATTTTATATCATTCATAGACGATTATTCTCGTTATGGCTACCTTTACCTAATTCATGAGAAATCAGAGTCTTTGGACGTGTTCAAGGCTTTTAAAGCCGAGGTTGAGCTTCAGCTCAACAAAAGGATTAAAGTTGTCAAATTTGATCGTGGTGGTGAATACTACGGTAGATATGACGGTTCAGGTGAACAACGTCCAGGACCATTTGCTAAGTACCTAGAGGAGTGTGGAATAGTCCCTCAGTACACTATGCCGGGTTCACCTAGCATGAACGGTGTTGCTGAGAGACGAAACCGAACTCTTAAGGACATGGTAAGGAGTATGATCAGTCATTCTACCTTACCTACATCACTCTGGGGAGAAGCACTAAAGACTGCAGCCTATATTCTAAATAGGGTACCAACTAAAGCAGCTGCCAAGACACCTTATGAGCTTTGGACGGGTCAAAAACCTAGTCTTAAGCATTTTCATGTATGGGGATGTCCAGCTGAGGCGCGACCTTATAGGCCGCATGAAAATAAACTGGACTCCAAAACGGTGAGCAGCTACTTTATTGGTTATTCGGAGCGATCAAGGGGTTTCAAGTTTTATGATCCCGCTGTAAATAATATATTTGAGACGGGAACTGCAATATTTTTTGAGGATGTTGAGTTTGGGGGGAGAAATAAGGTTAATGACATTGTATTTGAGGAAGAATCGATTTCGATTTCTATGGTTGCTCTCGATGATGTGCAGGTTCCTTTACCTGTCACTACCATCGGAGAAGCAAATGAGTATCCTCGTCAGGACTATGTCAATATTGATCCCGTTCAAGATGATTTGTTTGTTCCACAAGAACAACCCGTCATTGAGAACGAGATCCCAGAAATTCAAACTCAACAACCTCAAGATTTAAGGAGATCCACTAGAGTAAGGAGAAGTGCCATTCTGGATGTTTTTGAGGTATATCTCCAAGAAAATGAGGATTCTAGTGAACTGTTGGAAGATGATCCAATCATTTTCCAGCAGGCCATGAAAGGTTCTAATGCTCGAAAGTGGATTGACGCCATGAATGAGGAATTTAAGTCTATGCAAGACAATAAAGTTTGGGATCTTATTCAATTACCTAAAGGTGCGAAGCCTATTGGTTGTAAATGGATATTTAAAACCAAGAAGGATTCGAAGGGTAATGTGGAAAGATTTAAGGCGCGTCTTGTAGCTAAAGGTTTTACTCAAAAGGAAGGTATAGATTATAAAGGAACATTTTCTCCTGTTTCTACTAAGGATTCCTTTAGAGTAATCATGGCGCTTGTTGCACATTTTGATCAGGAGTAACATTAGATGGATGTAAAGACAGCGTTTCTTAATGGCGACATTGATGAAACGATTTATATGGTGCAACCAGAAAACTTTGTGTCAGGAGACCCAAAGAATATGGTTTGCAAACTAAAGAAATCCATCTATGAGCTCAAACAGGCTTCTCGTCAAATGTATCACAAGTTCAGTGGGAGAAAGTTTATATTTATGGTTTTATGTGTGAATGACACCTTGCTTGCCATATAAGGTACTAAAAAAGTTTGGCATGAAAGACTGTAAACTATGGGATACTCCGATCGTTAAGGGAGACAAGTTTAATTAGTCTCGAATAAAGTGCCCTTAAGGTAGCCTTAAAATTAAAGAAATGTAGGAGATTCCTTATGCACATGATATAGGGAGTCTTATGTATGTTCAGGTTTATAAAAGACTAGATATAGTAAAGAGGGTCTAAGATACCCTAAGGGACTAAGGACTACATGCTCACTTATCGGAGGTCTGATGTTTCTGGAGATCATTGGCTATTCAGACTCTGATTTTGTTAGATGCCTGGTGTAGATACCCGTATCCGTACCCCCCAAAAAGCAACCCGATGATGAAAATGGACTTTTATGCATGTTTTATAAATAGACGAAACGGTACGAAGTGTCTAAAACATTTTAGTCGTTTTTAACATATTTATTTAAATTTGCATTTTTCGTAAAATGAACATTTAATTTTGTCGCCTATTTTAAGCTAAAATACGACACGATTATTTCACTCAAAAGCAACCCACAAAAGCAACCCACAAAAGCAGCCCACAAAAACGGCCTCACAAAAACCAACCCGCAACTACAAAAATACGCACTCAAAACGGGCCAACTCACCTCACGAGTCACATTTTCGTAAAACCAAATTTTACGATATTACAAAATAATACAACACGAAACAATTTTATTTCGAGCCAAAATCGAAAAACGCGACAAAAGCCGAGACGTGAAACAAAACAAAATAAAAAACGTCAAACTTTGGTCCAATGGACCAAAGCTTGAACACACACACAAGAAACCTACGGTCCAAAGCAAGACATACACCAAAACACAGCCCAACAACTTCAATCACAACTCACAACCGCCAAACTCAGCCCAAAACGAAAACACCCACAAAACAAATCGCCTGTTGACAGGCGACTTGTTTTGTAGTCGTCTGTCAACAGGCGACTACTTTGTCCTCTGATTTTGCTACTGACGATTTGTTTGGGCCTGATTTGTGAACTAACGATTTGTTTGGGTTTTATTTGAGCTCAGCCCATTTCTCTCGTCTCCTATATATACCCACACGCATAACTCAAACAAAACAACAACTTGAGCAACAATAACGTACAACACAAACACAAAAACACTATTCACTTAGCATTTTTCTAAAAACCGTCTTTACGTTTTAAGGTAAACATTTTACCTTCGGACTAGACTTTTTAGACTCGGACAAGGGTTACACTAACCCAACTCAATATTGGTTTAACGAACCCGTATTCGTAATACGGTTGTAGTAATTCGGATTCCTAATCCGTCTAAACCTCGCCAATATTGCATAAACAAACGACTCACTCTCACTAAAGCAAACCGACGTTACATTTTACATTATACAAATTCTCATGCATGCATTAAATTACGGCTAAAACACGGATTCGACATTAACTTGTACCGTTTCAACTAGTCTTTTAAACATGCAAAACTGAGGGTTTTCAAAATACTAGAATTAGACAAAAGTCGGAAAATAACGTTTTATATTAATTCAAATCAATGAATTATTATTTCTCGTATATTTCCTAAAGCAAAACGTCGTTAACTTTAAC